>CAKLBY020000113.1:0-261895 GCA_921007115.2 Peronospora matthiolae | reverse complement strand
AAACCCTAAACCCTAAACCCTAAACCCTAAACCCTAAACCCTAAACCCTAAACCCTAAACCCTAAACCCTAAACCCTAAACCCTAAACCCTAAACCCTAAACCCTAAACCCTAAACCCTAAACCCTAAACCCTAAACCCTAAACCCTAAACCCTAAACCCTAAACCCTAAACCCTAAACCCTAAACCCTAAACCCTAAACCCTAAACCCTAAACCCTAAACCCTAAACCCTAAACCCTAAACCCTAAACCCTAAACCCTAAACCCTAAACCCTAAACCCTAAAACCCTAAACCCTAAACCCTAAACCCTAAACCCTAACCCTAAACCATAAACCCTAAACCCTAAACCCTAAACCCTAAACCCTAAACCATAGACTGAATTACGCATTTAACACCGTCTACCTTACTAATACATGGAACGATGACCTCTTCGTCTACGTAAAAGGATAGTGTTCTCTAAGTGCCTTTGGACAATTACAGATTTACTTAAACTGTAAATGCAACGTACGCTTGCTGATTTGTAGACCATTGCTTAGGGTCACGTAGCGGATTACGGCATGTGCGTGTGACCGCCGAGCGAATATTGAAAAATCCGCATGAGTCTAATTAACGAAACAGCGCTTTTATTCCGCTTCCACCTGATCTGGTCCGAACTTAAATTACGCGCGTCAACGTCAGCAGTGACGTTTTTGATGATGCCGGCTTCTTGCTGCCGAATGCCATCTGCAGCTGTTCGTTGAATCCTCTCAAATCCTGCTCAAATCAAAATAATTCAAAGTAGAGACGAGCACCGATCGATCCTCGTCTTTCTACGAAAGTCTTCTTGAGACGTCCTTCTGCTTGCTCTTAAGAAGGATACGAAAGAGATTGTGTTAGCGCGAGCTCTTGTCGTTCATGGCCGTTTGATCCACAATTAGTTTTTGATTGCACGCCTGCAGCCACATCACCATGTCTTCATAAGTCTTGCTTATTTCCTCTTTAGACACATTGTGGACTCTTTCTTAAAGTCTTCCCGAAGCATAGAGTTCGCGTCTTGTTCACTTGATGCCAGTAGGTAAAATACCTACAAAAGACTCGTACCACAAAATCGCGATTGCCGTGTGCTTCAGTAAACTGGAAAATATCTTCGGCTGCAAATACAGAAGTTTGGACGAATCGTATCATGATTGGGCCCAAACGGCATACCTCCGACCCGTGCATCGTGAATGTCTTCCTCTAGCTTGTACGCTCGTACGCCTTGATCGCTCCATCAAAGCCTCGAACCTTCGAGTGCACAATGCGATGTCCCGCGCGCTGCTCAACATATTAGCGCATCGCTGATGTCGTCAAGGTTATCATCTGATTGACACAAGTTTATTTTGCTCGAGAGCGACGCTCCTGTCTCACACTCATGAAGGATATTGCGTTGAGCGACGGCACGCACTAGATATCGGATACGTCACGCAAACACGTCTCGCGCTCGTCCATGGGCCGCATGCGGACGCACAAGGCAATATTCTTGTCTGGCACTGAAGCTTCGTTGTCGGCCGTGCTCACACACTGCACGATAGTTGATTCTTTTACGCTGTACACTTCTTAGTGCACCCCCAAAAAGGACGACAATTGGAAACTGATTGAGCGAACGGACAAGTACAGTGTGGTTGTGAGGTATACAGCCAAAATTAAATACACGTTTTCTGGAGATAAATTGCCAATGTAAACTTATTGTTGTAGTGAGCTATAATAACTCATCGTCCTTTTCTATCGCCGTTTATAATGAAGGTATGTACAACTGCATCAAGTTCGACTTGTAAGAGCATGCTATTACAATATGTAAAATGAATCGGAAAGAATCAAGAGAATGCAAACCTTACAAATCGGCCATGCTGAGCTCTATGATAGTACACTGACGACTGATCTATTGTGATCGCTCGCTGCATACAAGAGACTTCGGGCGTTCAAATCGGGCGATCATTTTACTGGGAAAACATGATGTCTTAGTGTGGTGGAGTGGGTTCGCTCATTTTATGAGGCGATACCGACTCTCCGCTGGCGCCCAAACGACCGACCAACGAAGGGGGTACTCCGATTCCGCTAGCAATTGTTTACTCCTCATCTTGTGTACCCGTCAGTAGGGCGGGTTGCACTCTTCTAGGTGGACTTGACTCGATGCTGAACTTGACCGTTTAAGAGATTGGTGTCGATCGGGTAGAATTCCTCACCCGATCGCGTGTTCCTGGTTGGCCCTCTGCTAGAGTCGTCGCGATCAGTCTTGATCGCCTAATGTCAAAAATGGGATACTTGAGTCGCGAGCTTCTGACCACTTGAGCCATCTCGCGATCTTGTAAAATTCAACCAGTAAGTTTGCCTACTTCCGATCGCAGTTGAGGTGTGTTGAGAGTGTGGTGGAGACTCTTTGGGAAAAAAACGATTGATAACGGGAGTGATCTCCAACGCCAACAAATCGTGGAGAGGGATTGATAGGCTGATAAGAGGCGAAATTCTAAGATCGAATCTCAAAGTATCGGGAGCGAATATCACGATACCGAGAGCGAATATCGCAATACCACAACTAAATATCACGATAATGGGATCGAATGTCAAGTAACAAAAGATCAAGCCAAGGTATCGAAATTGAGGAAGTATAAGATGTTCAAAGTCCGGATATGGCTGACAGATCGGCAGAGATCAGATTTCGGAAAGGCGATCGACAACCGGTCGAAGAGATCGAGATTGATCAAGAAGACAGATTGATCAAGTAGATCGACCATCGAGAAGATCTGCGATCGGACAGGTTAGGGATCGGTCAAAGAGATCGAATATCAGTAATCGGCCAAGAAGATCGATGATTAGTGATCGGCCAAGAAGATCGACGATCAGCGATCGGCCAAAGAGATCGACGAGCGGTGATCGGTCGAGAAGATCGATGGTCAGCGATCGGCCAAAGAGATCGACGAGCGGTGATTGGTCGAGAGATCGTCGATCGGCGATCGGTCGAGGAGATTGGCAATCGGTCGAGGAGATCGACGATCGATCGAAGAGATTGCAATCGGGGAGAATGGCGACCGGAAAGATCGGCGATCCGTCTGAAGTGAACTACACATGCGAAGATCAATCACCGAAAAATAGAGGACGCGTAGCAGAACGTCCTAGCATATAGATAGGCACAATTACAGCCTTAGCTCTTGGTTGGTTGACATTAAACAGAATTTTAGTTGCTTCTAAGTACACGCGTCGACTTCTCTTCCGGGTTGGAATATTGTCCTTCCGACGTAAAGAAAGTAAAGAATACTAAAACCAAGTGATATCCCCGTATTATTGGCTGGGGATCAAGAATTCTCACACAAACACCCGTCCAACTGCGATCGGACGCAGTAAGAACAATAAAGACACGACGCAAGATCGCGAGACGGCTCAAGTGGTTAGAAGGCTCGCGAATCAAGCATCCACACGGTGGACAAGGCATCTCGTTGAGATCTGGGTGACTTATATCGAACACCTACAAGTACCCCGTGATCGCGCGAAGATTTCCGCCCGATCACACCAACCCATTTAAAACACGGTCAAGTTTTCTATCGACACGAGTCCACCGAGAAGAAAGAGGACCGCCCTTCAGACGGGTACACAAGGCGAGCAAGGAATTACAAGACACGATAACTATGTACCCCCTCCGATAGTCGGTCGTTTGGGCACCAGTGGAGAGCCGGGATTGCCTCATAAAATGAGCGATTGCCACTCCGCCACAAGAGTCCTCACACTCCTGGCTAAATAACTCCAGGAGTGATCTCCCTGCCCTTGGTGTTGAAGTTTCTGACGTCGGGAGGCAAAATATCCAACCCGGAAGAAGAAAGACACGCGTGTGTTTAGAAGCAAATTAAACTCTCGTGTGGTTTTGGATTTTGGTTGGTTAACATTAAAGAGAGTAACATTTGCTTCTAAAGACACGCATGTGTTTAGAAGCAAATTGAACTCTTTTTAATGTTAACCAACTAAAACCCAAAAACATAACCACGCCTACCCCGTATGTCAGGATTGACCGTCACGTGTCTTCTCCATGCCGAATGGATTTGCAATCCTTCTATCTCACGTGGACTACGCCAGATCGCGGTTCCCTAATCGCGGTACTTTAATCGCGGTCCTTTAATCGCGGTTCCTTAATATTCATAAAGTATAGGAACGTATGGACTAGATCGGCTTGAGCCCGTTCGGTTCCTTCAACGGTAACATCCAAATAGGTAACTGTCATCCTACGAGCGATTCAGCCAATACAACCTCGTACTTAGTTGAATCACCAAGGCTTTTGGACCCGATCTCGATCGGCTTTACCACAATCGCCCCCTGCACAACTATTCGATCCACAACATCCGGCTGGCTTGTGCACGTGTTCTGTCGTCATTTTCTGTTTTAGCGTTAGCCATGGCGTCCACGTCGTCCACATCGTCCAAGCCCCATCGTGCCTCGACCGATGTGTTTTGCACTGGTGACGCGTTACCTCACCCGGTTGGCTCCACATTGACAACCGTCAATGCATCGCCTGGTACTTCGAGTGATACCACTACGGTATATCCTCAGTGCAATTCTTGCAACCTCTGCTGACGATCGGCCAAATGGACTTCAGCCCCATAGGAGCGATTCCATTGCCGATCGCTCGAGTCGAATCGCCGCCGATGGCCGATCAAGCGGCTGCGATCGAGATGCTCGCTGGTCTTTATCAGCGGATCGAGTTTGAGCAAAACTGCGTCGATCGCTACGTTGATCTGGAGCAAGCGTTGAGGGAACAGACTCGTCGAGGTGATCGGCTGGAGTAAAAGCTTCTTTTCCTTGCTGAGTCGGCCTCTCCGTTTGTGACTTCGTTCAAGTCCGATACAAACGTCTTCGCTTGACCTCGAAGATGCGCGTGCGGAGGCCGCCTTAATTCGGGAGGAAGTATACGCGGGTCAGTGTCAAGAGCATTAGATTGAAGACTTGAAGGTGAAGCTTTTGAAGGCGACTCGATCGCTTCATGGTTCACGGGAACGTCACGATTCGGAGTTGGCAGCCTTGCGACAGCACATAAATGATGGAATACCCGAATGCATGCTGCACTCACCCAAGAGACCGCGAGACATCAGAAGGTCCAATCGAAGAAAGAACGACACAAGGCTGGCTATTCCCAGGTCCAGACCAATTTTTGCCGTCTGCGCAATGCTCTTGCGGCACTGGTGGTAGAGCGCGATCAGGGTTTGTGCGATCTCGCTGAGCCCGAAGTCGATCGCGATCGGTTACGCTCTTTTCTCGCCGATCCGGACGATCAAGTGGATCGGCTCCAGACTGAGATCTCGAATCTAGAGTCAGAGCGCGATCTAGCATTGCGCGATCGGGATGCTCTTCAGGTGAGTATTGCCTCATTCTCTACCAGCGTATCCGTCCCTCTTTCTTTCCCTTCTGTCGCGGAGGCCTCATCCCGTTCTTAACCATCATGCGTAAAAGGACCAGCAAAGTCCATGGCCACCCGTGGCAAACGTCCCAGATCTTTTGCTCTTGTTCTTTCTCTGCGGAACAAAAGGGCCAAGACAAGGGCTTCCTATACTCCCGGAGCGATTCAGCCAATACAACCTCGTACTTAGTTGAATCACCAAGGCTTTTGGACCCGATCTCGATCGGCTTTACCACAATCGCCCCCTGCACAACTATTCGATCCACAACATCCGGCTGGCTTGTGCACGTGTTCTGTCGTCATTTTCTGTTTTAGCGTTGGCCATGGCGTCCACGTCGTCCACATCGTCCAAGCCCCATCGTGCCTCGACCGATGTGTTTTGCACTGGTGACGCGTTACCTCACCCGGTTGGCTCCACATTGACAACCGTCAATGCATCGCCTGGTACTTCGAGTGATACCACTACGGTATATCCTCAGTGCAATTCTTGCAACCTCTGCTGACGATCGGCCAAATGGACTTCAGCCCCATAGGAGCGATTCCATTGCCGATCGCTCGAGTCGAATCGCCGCCGATGGCCGATCAAGCGGCTGCGATCGAGATGCTCGCTGGTCTTTATCAGCGGATCGAGTTTGAGCAAAACTGCGTCGATCGCTACGTTGATCTGGAGCAAGCGTTGAGGGAACAGACTCGTCGAGGTGATCGGCTGGAGTAAAAGCTTCTTTTCCTTGCTGAGTCGGCCTCTCCGTTTGTGACTTCGTTCAAGTCCGATACAAACGTCTTCGCTTGACCTCGAAGATGCGCGTGCGGAGGCCGCCTTAATTCGGGAGGAAGTATACGCGGGTCAGTGTCAAGAGCATTAGATTGAAGACTTGAAGGTGAAGCTTTTGAAGGCGACTCGATCGCTTCATGGTTCACGGGAACGTCACGATTCGGAGTTGGCAGCCTTGCGACAGCACATAAATGATGGAATACCCGAATGCATGCTGCACTCACCCAAGAGACCGCGAGACATCAGAAGGTCCAATCGAAGAAAGAACGACACAAGGCTGGCTATTCCCAGGTCCAGACCAATTTTTGCCGTCTGCGCAATGCTCTTGCGGCACTGGTGGTAGAGCGCGATCAGGGTTTGTGCGATCTCGCTGAGCCCGAAGTCGATCGCGATCGGTTACGCTCTTTTCTCGCCGATCCGGACGATCAAGTGGATCGGCTCCAGACTGAGATCTCGAATCTAGAGTCAGAGCGCGATCTAGCATTGCGCGATCGGGATGCTCTTCAGGTGAGTATTGCCTCATTCTCTACCAGCGTATCCGTCCCTCTTTCTTTCCCTTCTGTCGCGGAGGCCTCATCCCGTTCTTAACCATCATGCGTAAAAGGACCAGCAAAGTCCATGGCCACCCGTGGCAAACGTCCCAGATCTTTTGCTCTTGTTCTTTCTCTGCGGAACAAAAGGGCCAAGACAAGGGCTTCCTATACTCCCGGAGCGATTCAGCCAATACAACCTCGTACTTAGTTGAATCACCAAGGCTTTTGGACCCGATCTCGATCGGCTTTACCACAATCGCCCCCTGCACAACTATTCGATCCACAACATCCGGCTGGCTTGTGCACGTGTTCTGTCGTCATTTTCTGTTTTAGCGCTAGCCATGGCGTCCACGTCGTCCACATCGTCCAAGCCCCATCGTGCCTCGACCGATGTGTTTTGCACTGGTGACGCGTTACCTCACCCGGTTGGCTCCACATTGACAACCGTCAATGCATCGCCTGGTACTTCGAGTGATACCACTACGGTATATCCTCAGTGCAATTCTTGCAACCTCTGCTGACGATCGGCCAAATGGACTTCAGCCCCATAGGAGCGATTCCATTGCCGATCGCTCGAGTCGAATCGCCGCCGATGGCCGATCAAGCGGCTGCGATCGAGATGCTCGCTGGTCTTTATCAGCGGATCGAGTTTGAGCAAAACTGCGTCGATCGCTACGTTGATCTGGAGCAAGCGTTGAGGGAACAGACTCGTCGAGGTGATCGGCTGGAGTAAAAGCTTCTTTTCCTTGCTGAGTCGGCCTCTCCGTTTGTGACTTCGTTCAAGTCCGATACAAACGTCTTCGCTTGACCTCGAAGATGCGCGTGCGGAGGCCGCCTTAATTCGGGAGGAAGTATACGCGGGTCAGTGTCAAGAGCATTAGATTGAAGACTTGAAGGTGAAGCTTTTGAAGGCGACTCGATCGCTTCATGGTTCACGGGAACGTCACGATTCGGAGTTGGCAGCCTTGCGACAGCACATAAATGATGGAATACCCGAATGCATGCTGCACTCACCCAAGAGACCGCGAGACATCAGAAGGTCCAATCGAAGAAAGAACGACACAAGGCTGGCTATTCCCAGGTCCAGACCAATTTTTGCCGTCTGCGCAATGCTCTTGCGGCACTGGTGGTAGAGCGCGATCAGGGTTTGTGCGATCTCGCTGAGCCCGAAGTCGATCGCGATCGGTTACGCTCTTTTCTCGCCGATCCGGACGATCAAGTGGATCGGCTCCAGACTGAGATCTCGAATCTAGAGTCAGAGCGCGATCTAGCATTGCGCGATCGGGATGCTCTTCAGGTGAGTATTGCCTCATTCTCTACCAGCGTATCCGTCCCTCTTTCTTTCCCTTCTGTCGCGGAGGCCTCATCCCGTTCTTAACCATCATGCGTAAAAGGACCAGCAAAGTCCATGGCCACCCGTGGCAAACGTCCCAGATCTTTTGCTCTTGTTCTTTCTCTGCGGAACAAAAGGGCCAAGACAAGGGCTTCCTATACTCCCGGACCCCCCCCCCGCAGTCGTCAGTCTAGGCGACCTCAAAAACTTAGGCTTTGTATGTACCCAACGTATACACCACGTCGTCTTCACCTGGTAGGAATCTGAAGTAAAGCATTCCCTGTCCCTCCGCCGTTCCAAGCGATCCGCGGCAAAGCAATCGCCCCAACCACCCGTTCCGTCCGAATTTGGTGGTCGTAAGGGGAAAGGTAGACTGTGCGTATCGAACGCTTCTACGCTCCGCTTGGATGCTGATGAGTCATCAGATGAGGAGTCCCAAACTTTAGCTGCACTCTCTCGATCGCGCTCTTCTTCCCGGCGTATGGTTCCGTCCGGTAGCCCGCTGGCTCCGACCTCCACTTTGCTCGATTTGATCGTTGTGAGCACCCCTAGACCTGCGTTAGGTTCTCCTACTTCCCCGATCGCTGCTTCTCCTACGCCTAAAACCAAGATTTCCGAGGTCGACTTGTTTGGCGAAGCTTCTAGCAGTTCGGATGGCGAGATCAATGTTGCGGAAGAATCTCGATCTCCCATCAACACGCTGTTGTCTTCAGCCGAGTGCGATGCTCTTCTCCAGACCAAGGTGTCACGCGATCAATGGATACCCGGGTATCGTTGTCGCGTTCCGAGATCTTCTTTTAAGTTTCACCTTGGTCTGCTCGTCGGGTGAGCTGGATCAGCATGTACGAACTAGACTTGTAATTTTTCTGTCGCCATCTTGCCAGGCCGAAGCATGACCCTTCCCAGCTCCTCCCAGTAAGTCGATAACATCTCCTGTGTTGGAGTGGTCTTCTCGCCTGGCTTCTTTGGCGCAGATCGCCACACTTTACCGCCAGGAGCCTTGGAAGTCTCTGAAGGTGAAGATCGCTCCCTTGTCCTTCCCGCCTACTGGATGGTTCGAACGATTACTGGATCTGTACCACTCATTCACGGATCGCCATATCCAGACTATGTGGGATTCGACCCACACTTTGCTGATTTCCTCCGCCGATCGGGTTAGCGATCCTGGGTTGGTGCTGTACTGTGATCAGCGCAAGCAAAGGTGCTTGCGAGCTGGACCCCGCTGAAAACCCGTTCTGCGATTCATACTCCAGGGTCAGTGGAAGGACATTGTGACTTGGACATTCTGCTGGATCCAATTTCTTGCATCTCCCTCGTTCGACTGGGAAGCAGTTCTGGCACCCTGGGTTGAGGACTCAGAAAACCGATTCTCCCAAACCTGGCCTCCACTTTATTGCTAAAGAACTCTGCTGAGACGTGGAGCAAATAGTGCCGAGCTTTGATCGTGGATCATCCAGGCATGTCGATCCCTCGCCTAGCCGGCAAGTTTTTCCTTCGGTAGTCTGTTTGGTTCAATGCAATTTTAAGTTCCATTTCCATTTCTTCATGCTGTTTTTATCTTGATACACCTAGGAACTATCTTCTTCCTTTTTTATTCTATTAGTCTCGTGGACCGCCATTGTGTTTCGATCTCCACACATACTTGCAATCAGCCCTTCCTTCTTCACGCATCACCTCCTGATGCAATTGTTCCCATCTTACAACATGTGCAACCCCCTTGCATATTTCCGCCATTCCTCCATTCTCATACACAGCCTCCCAGTATACTCTTCACCTCCTTACAACCGTATGCAACCTCCTAGCATACTTACACACTCCAACCACCCCGATTTGGTCTAGGCCCCTGGATCTTCTTCATGCGTTTGCATAATTTCAAAATGATCTGACTTATTCAGTCGCGATCAAATTCTTGCAGTAAGGCTCCACGATTCAAATGTGCTTTATTTACCCATTAAGAATCGCTATAACCTTTCCATTATACTAGAAATTGACGGTGTACTCGCCCGTAGCGTGTTTTTCGACCTGATCGCACATCCATAATTTTCTTTACCTCGAATTCGTCATCATCCGATTCATCTTCCCAACTATCTTCCGAAAGTAGGGCTTCATCAAAGTCAACTCAATCAGAATCGTCTACATTCACCCAACTTTGGGGTCGTTCTGGGAACACCTTTACTGGCTTCAGTTTGGATACATGAACGACCGGGAACGACCGATAGGATAAGCCTGCGATCGCCAATTTCACTACATGGTCTCCACATTTTTCAACCACTCGGAACGGTCCGTTTTACACATGAGCTAACTCTCGGGCACATTCATCTTTGACGCAATCCAGATGCAACCATACTTGTGATCCTTGGTCAATATACAACAAATCGCGGTCTACGTTATGACGATCCGCTCGGTCTTGAATTGCTGACTTCAGGCGATTGTTCACGATTGCCCTCGCTTTTTGATATTGGAGCTGTATATGATACCTCCATCTTCTGGGGTCGCGATCGCGAGGTTTAACACTCCCTAGCGGCAAATTCGCTTCCAACGTCGATCGAGTGTCCCAACCATGGACCAAATAGAACGGCGTTTCCCCGCGGACTCAACCTTGCGTGGTATTAATCGCGTAAGTCAATTGTTCGGCGCATTCGTCTCAAGGTCTCTGGTTTTCATCAGTGGCATATTTTAATTGGTCGCGACAGGCTTTGAACCATGCGTTCCGCGGTTCCGTTGGCTTGAGGTCGATAGGCCATTGTGGACCGTAGCCTCCGTCCCGCGATCTTGTTGAACGCCCGAAAGAAATCAGACATAAATCCTGGCTCTCGGTCATGACGGATGATTTCACTCGCACCGAATCTTCGAAATACACTTTCTTCATAGTTTTATGTGATTGTATGTGCAGTTCGGGATGAGCTCGCCTTTGCATACACATAGCCCGAGAACAGATCGACCCACAGCAGTAACTCTGTATCACCTTTAAACGATCGCGGTAGAGACGGAATATGATCCATTGCCAGAATTTGGAAAGGTTAAGTCGCTTGTAAATTTCCTGGCGATCTACCTTGATCTTGCGGGCGAACCTTACCGTTTCACAATCCACACTTCGCTAACATAGCGTTGCACGCTTCGTTACAATCCTCGCCAACGTAGATTTTCCTTGATCCGCTGGTATGTACGTTCCACTCCTTGATATCCTTCTTCCAAACTAGTATGGTAATGGTGTGAGACGTCTTGTTGCAACAATTCGGGAATTACCAGACAAACCGGCTCTCTTCGATCTTCGCTTTTTGCTGCTGCCCTTGGACAGAAAAGTAACAGTCCGCTTTGAATCGACTTCGTAGTTCAGTGCGATTAGGAGGCAAATCTTTGCGTAGCTAACATTCAGCGCGGCTATATCCCCGATCAGATACGTCTTCAAGTCCAACATCCAACTCTCCTCAATCCGTTTGATCCGGACCTGATGTACAACCATCTCTCGCAAAACTGTCGGAGGGGGGTCTTCTTCGCGTCGCTGATCGAGTGATCGCTGCCACTTTGACTGGCTGGTAGGTTTGTCTCGCTATCAGCAACTCCTTTAGCCAATTAAGGACCATGAGATTATTTCGCCCATGGTCTGATAATACGACATCCCCTTTCTTTTGCTGTAAAGCCTCGCACGCTAGCCGATCAGCACTCTGGGTTCAGTCTCTTTTTATGTGTAGAAATTCATGCTTTGGCCACGATCGGAGTTTCTCCGTTGCCTTATGTTTTAGCAATTGTAAACCGGGAGCTTTACGATCAATTTCGCCTCGCAGCTGCCTTATCACCAAGTTCGAGTCACCAAAGAAGATCACCCGTCGCCTAGTCTTGATCGGACAGTGAATCCGATTCAAGGATCAGTCCGCGATATTCCTCCTCATTCACTGTCAAATCCTCTGCAAACTCAGACGTAGCCGCCACGATTTGCCACTCAGGTAACTTTCATATTTTCGCACTGTAAGCCCCGCCTTTCTTCTTTACCCTAGACGATTCATCGAAGCTTACCACCAGGAGATTTTCGTCTGTTTCTAATGTGGGTGGTAGAATGCTTATGGTTTGATGTGGCTATATTCTCGGAGCGTTCGCGATCAGCATTTCGTCTACGTCTTTGCGGGGTGTCACACTTGCAGCTAGAGTGCCCAACACTTCGTCTTTGCCTTTTTCGCATCGTCGAATCTCTAACGTCCAGTTGATATTAATGCTGACCACATCCCTAGTCTTCCGTTGAGACCAGACGACTGTAATAGCCAAGCCAACGTCGAATATCTCGTAAGCACCATAATTTCTCGTGAGACCATCATCGTGTAACAACTGTCCAATATTCGGAGGAGAGCTAACACCTTATTCTGGAATATTCCGTAATTGACTTCATTTGACTTCAGCGTGTGGCTAGAAAAGGTGACTGGCTAATGTGTGCCATCATATTCATGGAGAAGTGTAGCTGATACCGCCCACTTACAGGTGCTCGATCTGGGTCGAAATGTCTTATGGTCGGGGTTTCGGCAATTTTGGCTTTTAGCTAAGTAAAAGCTGTTGCTGCTTTCTTCCATCGACTTCTGCTTCCAGATTCCGGATCGCCCCAAATTTTTGTCCAGATCACGCTTTGTGTTCAAGTCCAGATCGCCCCCGGTTTTTAAGCCAGGAGAATATCCGGACCCAACTCGTGAATAGCGATCGCGATCAGATTCGATTTCTGATATGGATAACTGAAACTCTTTGTCTGGGATGATCTCATGAAAATATGTCTTCCGCAGCTCATAAAGCACAGAAGTATATATCGCAAAGTCTTCAATAAAGCCGCTGTGGTAATTTAGGCTTCCCAAGAATGACTGCATAGATTTCAGAGTTCGAGGGAAGGGAATGCTCATAATCGAGTCTAAGTCTTTGGGTTGGGCGTCCAACCCCTTGAGCGACACTTGATGACCTAGGTAGTCAACCTTACGACACTCTCAGAAAGTTTTGGCTACACTGATCGATAGGTTCCATTTGTAACACACTTCTAAGAGTCTTTCCACCCTTTCATGTATGAAAGTCCATGACGTAGCAGGTATTAAGATGTCGTCGATAAATGACCTTCGACCTAGAACTGATGGTCTTGGGTACGTATCTGGCACTCTGTTAGTGAACACATCAGCCGTCATCGACGAGAGTAGTGCATGCGAGTTAGGTTCAGATATCCATAGAGTGCATTTTCGATCAGTCTTTGGTAGAGCTGGGGAGAGGTTTTGGCCCAAAAGGCATTCGTAACCATTCAAACAAACCCGAAGGTGTGATGAATGCGAAAACAGCTCTTGCTTGTTCTGTCATTTCCACAACCCAAAATCCACTCGACATGTCTAACGAGAAAAGCCACATCGCTTTATCCAAATCTTGCATCAATTCGTTAATTAGTGACATGAGGTAAATCATCATTCTTGTCAACTGATTCAGCTTCCTATAATCGATACACAGCCGTAAATCTTCCCCATTCTTCTTGATGATCACCACTATAGGGGAATACCAAGGTGAGGTGGTCAGCTGCATGATCCGAGCCGATAGTAATCCCTTGATCAGGTCCGCTAGTTTTCTCGATATTTAGGTGCCACCGGTCGTACTCTCTGCGCGATCGGTTTGGCACTTTCAAAATCAATATCGCATACCGCTCCACGCGCAGCTGGAGGCAGGGCGTTCCCTTTGCCCATGAGTAAGTTGCGATAATTCCAGATCAGTTGTCTCGATTTCTCTTGATCTTCTGTCAGTGGCACGCCTAGATCGCCAACCTGGATGTCATCTATAGCCACTTTTATTGTGGGAGCGATTATCTCTGGCGAGAGCGTCATATGTTGGTCCATAACTTCCGCGAACAGATCGCCCACGTCATGGATATAGCAGGTTCCGTCGGATTATCATCTGTTGAGTCTTCCACTCACTTTGGTACTGTTACGTTTTTTCGCTCTTAATCTGATAGCTTGAGCTCCTGATCGCCCCCGTTCAGGTGATTACCATCCTCTGTGATCGCTTGTGCTTTTCTGGGCGCTTCGTTCGACCGATTCCGTGTCAGATCGCTATCCTCTGCTTTCGCCATCATATTGACCGCAACAGGCACTTTTAGCGATTGCTGCTCTTCCTTGTCGGGTCAATATTCGTCCTCGATGTTGCGCCCTATGATATTGTTACCTCTTTTCGTGAGATACTCTTTGGGGTAGGATAAGACGGGTGGTCCAGTAGGGGACCCGAATACCCGATTAGATGTTCTTTGGTTAACTCCGTTGTAGCTTCAAACCAGATTCTGCCATTCCTTACACCTGCATGATCCTGCCGACACATATCCCGTTAACCGAGGTATCATGTCCGTCATCATCCACCACCCTAAAGGAGTATCGTGATCGAGAATTACTTGCCGGTAGACGGCGTTAGTCAGTATCAAGTACTTGATCTGGACAGGCCCAGTAGTCACCGTTGGTAATCACTTCTTGTCTCGCCTTACCCATAGTTTGGATTTGGGGAAACCTGTTCCAATTCTCATTTACGTAGATTCTCCGGCGGGGATTACCACATATTGGTCTGGGGCAGTAATTGGTTGCATATTTACTCCGTACAGAGGTCGTCGCCCTGCCAAGTGAATGGTTAAATCGTCTGGATAAAAAAGCGTACCGTCTGATAGATACAACCGTATTTCTGCTGGCATCATAAAATCCATACCTAAGATTTCTTCTCGGCCAACTTGATCGCCCACCCAAATATCAAAATAATGTACCAGCGATCCATTCAATGTGATCTTGATCTTGGTACGCCCCTCAGTCATGTAAGCGTTTTCTTCGATCCCCACACATTCTTGCTACTGACTGTTATCGATCGAACATCCCACCTACGAGCAAAGGTTGCGTCTGTGATCGATACTTCGGATCCAGAATCGAATAGCATGGTGGCTTTTTCATTGTTGATCTTGCCGACCGCTTTGGCCTGTTTAAACAATTTCCAGGTGTGTGATATTTCCAATATCCACGTGATTCACCCGGTGCTAGATCCAGCTCCATCTTAACGGGGTATCGCGAATAATTATCCACCCCTTTACACTTGAAAAACTACGTAGACAGTGGTTTTCCAAATCACATGTATAAGCGATCGGGACGATCCGACCATTACCTCCTTGATCTATCCTTTCCGTCCCCACAAATGCATGTATGCATAGCCTAGAACGCTCCGCTCGTGCCAGATTCCAACCTGGCGAGCGTCCTAGTTTAACATCTCCTCAACTTTGCTCGGTAGTAGTCCCGCGTGCTTGTTTGGGGCGTACCACTTGCAAATCAGGCTGTAGAACTCTTCCATGGGGTACTTAACGCTCTCATGAACCTCCCCACAGGCGGTACACACATGCAGGCACTTGTCCGAGGGATGTCCTTTGCAGCCACACTTCTGACAGATCAATCTTTTCCAGCATCCGTGATCGTCATGTCTTTTCGAGCCACAGTGTGTGCAGGCTTTCGAAACTCTGCCACGATCGCGATCATCATCCCGGTCTGTCTTTTGCGATTTGTCTCGCTATTCTCCCGGTTCTGCAGCTCAATCAGAGATAGTCTTCATTCAAACTTTGCGGCGAAACCCTTCTTCATCCGATCCGTCCGAGATTGATTCTGAATCGCTTTAGTCACTTTCCATACGAATGGCTTTCACTACTCGCGGCATTTTTGAATATACCGGGGACGACGCTGTAGCCGATCGCGATCGACACTTTGGCTCGGTCGGCTCCTTGTTGAGCCAAAAACTCGTACGTTGATACACATGAAGAGTCTCTTTCATGGTGTAAGCGTCATGCACTCGAAATAGAGTCAGTTGTTTCGCCAACTCTTGATCGTCCAAAGTATCAATGAAATGTTCCACATGTTCACGTCGACTTGCAGGCGATCCATCTCTGAACGCTATCTTCGCTCGAATTCATGCCATATTCAGCCGGTGAAGATATTCCAACGGGGTCTCATTCGGCCGTTCAAGCGTGTCGTAATACTGTCTTCATGCTGACATTCCGAATCCCCCATTTTGGACCATGAAGCTTTCGGAAAATGGTTTCCACTCATTGCGGGTCGATCAGCTTAACTAGTTGTAACAATTCCGGGCAGGTCCTGTCAGCAGATCCCCAAACACCGAACACTTCTCGTAATCTGGAGCCTGATCGCGTAGGAAGGGAGTCTTCATCCTGTCAAACCAGCTTCTAGCACGTTCTTCGTCTTGGTCCCGTCCCGAAAATTCTTCAGGTCATTCATTGCCGACGACGTTATCCTCTGCGCGCTGAAGCCTCCCGTGGGTGCGGTTCCTGCGATTGCCACCTGCAGTCGCCTTAAGTCGTTAAAACCCTTACGGTCTTGCTCGTGTTCGCTCGGTCGGTCGCGAAATTATTCCACTGATTCCATTTCGACATCTTGCATGTATCGCTCTTGCGAATTCGTAGACCGTCCTTGAACGACCAGGTGGCTCTCTCCTTGTTCTTCGCGATCGAGAATGAACTTGTCCATGGTGGCCTTGAAGTACGTTTGCAACTGGATTGGCTCCGCCTTTTTTGCCTTCTGTGAGGTCGGTATTGGAGTCAATCGTATTTCGCTATTGGTCAAGTCGATTCTGTCTCTCAGCATAGCTGCTCCCGTCGGTCTCAGCGACATCCGTTGCATCCCGAGCGATTCGTCTGAGTCCAAATCTGATTCTGCCGATGCACAGCGCGAGGACCTGTAAATTCGTCCTTCACGTTGCGGTCGATCGACTCGATCACTTGGTCCAGGTGTTCTTCTTTTAGGTTGCGGTCGATCTGCTTAATTCTTCGGTCGGTATCCTCTTCTTCCCTGATCTGTTGATCCGTCGGGTAGTGAGACCCTGTTAGTGGAATTAGCTTCTCGAATAATAGCCGTCTTGCCTTGACCACCCGATCGTGGTTGCACTCTAAAAGTGTTTGTGCATAAAAAGCTACCAATGTAAATCCGGCATCTCCTAGCAGTTGAATAAAACGATGTGATGCCTCCAGCTGATTCGATGTCGCTTTTGGTGGCGATACCGGACGATGGATCGACCCGATCAGCTTGGGATTGAACACCTTTAGGACTGGGTCTTCGGAGAGAAGTTTCTTCAGCTGTTGCCAATGGAATTCCCAGGTGATCCGTTCCAACTGTCAGCCTTCTGATTCAACATCAACTTCCGCCTTGATCGCTTGCTTGTTCAGATGTGTCTCCGCCGTCTTCGACTTTGACCGGGATAAATTGGGAGTGTGTTACTTCGCCTTTGATTGGGCGGTAGTTTTGGATGCAAATCTTTTAGTTTTCGCTGAAGGGTTTTCATCCAGCGGATCGTGTTTTTGCAACACGATCAGCGGTGGCCCCCGAAGGGACCTCAGGAGGGGATCAAGGTTTCTATTCCAGATCATCTTGGTGATCTTCCTCTTTACCTTTCTTGTCATCGTAGCCCCTCCCAAAACTATGATGATCATGGGATCTTTTCTATTTGCGCTTCTGAAAAAATCCATCTTCCGCTGGAGCTTCAATCCCAGGTTCAGTCTTGATCGTAGCGTCTTCATCATGGGACTCACGATGAAATACCTGGTTCGAATCCGGGCACGCGCACCATTGTGGTGAAGTGGGGTTCGCTCATTTTATGAGGCGATACCGATTCTCTACTCGCGTCCAGACAACCGACTAACGAAGGGGGTACTCCGATTCCGCTTGCGATTGTTTCCTCCTCACTTTGTGTACCCATTGGTAGGGCGGGTTGCACTCTTCTAGGTGGACTTGACTCGATGCTGGACTTGAACATTTTAGAGATTAATGTCGATCGGGTGGAATTCCTCACCCGATCGCGTGCTCCTGGTTGGCGCTCTCCTAGAGTCACCGCGGTCAGCCTTGATCATTGTGCCAAAAATGGGGTACTTGAGTCGCGAGCTTCTGACCACTTGAGCCATCTCGCGATCTTGTAAAATTCAACCAGTAAGGTTGCCTGCGTCCGATCGAGTTGAGGTTTGCTGAGAGTCCTTGCACTTCGGGCCAAATAACTCCAGGAGTGATCTTCTTGTTCTTGGTGTCGAAGTTCTCTGACGTCGCGAGGCCAAAATATCCAACCCGGAAGAAGAAAGACACGCGTGTGTTTAGAAGCAAATTAAACTCTCGTGTAGTTTTGGATTTTGGTTGGTTAACATTAAAGAGAGTAACATTTGCTTCTAAAGACACGCATGTGTTTAGAAGCAAATTGAACTCTTTTTAATGTTAACCAACTAAAACCCAAAAACATAACCACGCCTACTCCGTATGTCAGGATTGACAGTCACGTGTCTTCTCCATGCCGAATGGATTTGCAATCCTTCTATCTCACGTGGACTATGCCAGATCGCGGTTCCCTAATCGCGGTCCCTTGATCGTGGTCCTCTGGTCACAGTCCCTTGATCGCAGTCCTTCCGATAGCGGTTCCTTGATCGCGTTACCCAGATCGCGATCCCTTGATTGTGGTCCCTTGATCGCAGTCCCGTGATTTTTTACAAGTTGATACCGCTTGGAATAGATGGGGTTGAGCCCTTTGAGGCCTCTTGATGGTAACCAACAAATAGACGGCTATAGTTCCGCTAGCGATTCAGCCAATGCCACCTCGTATATTAGCTGATTCACCTAGGCTTGTGGACCCGATCTCGGTCGGCTATACCACACGTGCAGTAGTACAACAATCCACCATCGATGACATACCGATGTAGGCTCGCACGCAAACGTGCTGAAAATGTGATGCTCGAGTCTTGAAACTTTGATTTTCTAAGGGCATGTAGTAATGCTACACATTGCTCATCACGTGCATATGCCGCACGAATTATATATAATGGGTGAAGACAGAGTCGTAGCATGAGCAAGCTCATAATCACGGCTGCGTGACAACGCATCAGCCAAAGCGTTTTGCTTGCCTGGCTTATGCTTCACCTCGAAAATGTATTCAGTAAATAATGAAAGCCAACGGGCCAAACGCTGTGAGAGCTGAAGCAACTGTGTCGCAGTGCATAACGACGCATGCTCTGTGAAGAGCAAAACACGTTTTTTTCCAAGTAGGTGGACTCTGAACTTGACAAGAGCATATTTCATTGCAAGTAGCTCTTTGTCGTGAACTGGACAGTTCTTCTCTACGTCCTTGAGATGTCGAGATTCATACGAAATGACGCGCTCACATTACCATCGAAAACTGTATGAAATAATGCACAACCAATAGCAAAATCAGGCGCGTCACAGACGACACTGAGCGGCCACTGAGGGTCAGGTAAAGCCAAAAAATGAAGTATGAAGGAGAATGTCCGTAATAGCTTCTGAAGCTTGAGCATGAGCTTTGTCCCAACACAAAACTGCATCTTTCTTGGGGAGGTTAGTTAATGGCCGTGCCATGTTAGCGTAATTTGCACTGTACTTGTGCAAGTAATTAGCAAGGCCGAGCCATTAACGCAAGCCCTTTTGTTTCAATGTAACTGGCCTGTCAACAATTGACTCTACCCTAGCGGGATCTGCTCGAAGGCTACGCTTCCCGATAAAGCACCAGGCAAAGAAAATTTGATTAAGCACCACAAATTCATTTTGATGCATTTGCATACAGCTTTTTCGTGCGCAAGCACTCGAGCACTGCTCGTAAATTGTCAATGTGATAGTCCACATTTGATCTGCCATGCTTTGCACGGCTATGGAAAAAGATGTTTTCTAAATAGTTTTGTGCAGGTCCTCGGTGTGATCGAAACAGACGATTGAATATAGCCGGACCATTAGACAGCCTTTAAGGCATGGCAAGCCACTCCCAAAGCATACCGCTTGGAGTACTAATCGCTGTGAGCGGAATATCGCTCACTCGCATGATCCATTAATAATATTCATCGACCAAGTTGAGTGAACTGAACATGGTACAATCTACCGTAGCGTTCAAAAGAACATTGTGGTAAAGCCGATCGAGATCGAGTCCAAAAGACTAGGCGATTCGGCTAATGTACGAGGTGGCATTGGCTGAATCGCTAGCGGAACGATAGCCATCTATTTGTTGGTTACCATCAAGAGGCCTCAAAGGGCTCAACCCCATCTATTCCAAGCGGTATCAACTTGTAAAAAATCACGGGACCGCGATCAAGGGACCACAATCAAGGGGCCGCGATCAAGGGACCACAATCAAGGGATCGCGATCTGGGTAACGCGATCAAGGAACCGCTATCGGAAGGACTGCGATCAAGGGACTGTGACCAGAGGACCACGATCAAGGGACCGCGATTAGGGAACCGCGATCTGGCGTAGTCCACGTGAGATAGAAGGATTGCAAATCCATTCGGCATGGAGAAGACACGTGGCGGTCAATCCTGACATACGGAGTAGGCGTGGTTATGTTTTTGGGTTTTAGTTAGTTAACATTAAAAAGAGTTCAATTTGCTTCTAAACACATGCGTGTCTTTAGAAGCAAATGTTACTCTCTTTAATATTAACCAACCAAAATCCAAAACTACACGAGAGTTTAATTTGCTTCTAAACACACGCGTGTCTTTCTTCTTCCGGGTTGGATATTTTGGCCTCGCGACGTCAGAGAACTTCGACACCAAGAACAAGAAGATCACTCCTGGAGTTATTTGGCCCGAAGTGCAAGGACTCTCAGCAAACCTCAACTCGATCGGACGCAGGCAACCTTACTGGTTGAATTTTACAAGATCGCGAGATGGCTCAAGTGGTCAGAAGCTCGCGACTCAAGTACCCCATTTTTGGCACAATGATCAAGGCTGACCGCGGTGACTCTAGGAGAGCGCCAACCAGGAGCACGCGATCGGGTGAGGAATTCCACCCGATCGACATTAATCTCTAAAATGTTCAAGTCCAGCATCGAGTCAAGTCCACCTAGAAGAGTGCAACCCGCCCTACCAATGGGTACACAAAGTGAGGAGGAAACAATCGCAAGCGGAATCGGAGTACCCTCTTCGTTAGTCGGTTGTCTGGACGCGAGTAGAGAATCGGTATCGCCTCATAAAATGAGCGAACCCCACTTCACCACAATGGTGCGCGTGCCCGGATTCGAACCAGGTATTTCATCGTGAGTCCCATGATGAAGACGCTACGATCAAGACTGAACCTGGTATTGAAGCTCCAGCGGAAGATGGATTTTTTCAGAAGCGCAAATAGAAAAGATCCCATGATCATCATAGTTTTGGGAGGGGCTACGATGACAAGAAAGGTAAAGAGGAAGATCACCAAGATGATCTGGAATAGAAACCTTGACCCCCTCCTGAGGTCCCTTCGGGGGCCACCGCTGATCGTGTTGCAAAAACACGATCCGCTGGATGAAAACCCTTCAGCGAAAACTAAAAGATTTGCATCCAAAACTACCGCCCAATCAAAGGCGAAGTAACACACTCCCAATTTATCCCGGTCAAAGTCGAAGACGGCGGAGACACATCTGAACAAGCAAGCGATCAAGGCGGAAGTTGATGTTGAATCAGAAGGCTGACAGTTGGAACGGATCACCTGGGAATTCCATTGGCAACAGCTGAAGAAACTTCTCTCCGAAGACCCAGTCCTAAAGGTGTTCAATCCCAAGCTGATCGGGTCGATCCATCGTCCGGTATCGCCACCAAAAGCGACATCGAATCAGCTGGAGGCATCACATCGTTTTATTCAACTGCTAGGAGATGCCGGATTTACATTGGTAGCTTTTTATGCACAAACACTTTTAGAGTGCAACCACGATCGGGTGGTCAAGGCAAGACGGCTATTATTCGAGAAGCTAATTCCACTAACAGGGTCTCACTACCCGACGGATCAACAGATCAGGGAAGAAGAGGATACCGACCGAAGAATTAAGCAGATCGACCGCAACCTAAAAGAAGAACACCTGGACCAAGTGATCGAGTCGATCGACCGCAACGTGAAGGACGAATTTACAGGTCCTCGCGCTGTGCATCGGCAGAATCAGATTTGGACTCAGACGAATCGCTCGGGATGCAACGGATGTCGCTGAGACCGACGGGAGCAGCTATGCTGAGAGACAGAATCGACTTGACCAATAGCGAAATACGATTGACTCCAATACCGACCTCACAGAAGGCAAAAAAGGCGGAGCCAATCCAGTTGCAAACGTACTTCAAGGCCACCATGGACAAGTTCATTCTCGATCGCGAAGAACAAGGAGAGAGCCACCTGGTCGTTCAAGGACGGTCTACGAATTCGCAAGAGCGATACATGCAAGATGTCGAAATGGAATCAGTGGAATAATTTCGCGACCGACCGAGCGAACACGAGCAAGACCGTAAGGGTTTTAACGACTTAAGGCGACTGCAGGTGGCAATCGCAGGAACCGCACCCACGGGAGGCTTCAGCGCGCAGAGGATAACGTCGTCGGCAATGAATGACCTGAAGAATTTTCGGGACGGGACCAAGACGAAGAACGTGCTAGAAGCTGGTTTGACAGGATGAAGACTCCCTTCCTACGCGATCAGGCTCCAGATTACGAGAAGTGTTCGGTGTTTGGGGATCTGCTGACAGGACCTGCCCGGAATTGTTACAACTAGTTAAGCTGATCGACCCGCAATGAGTGGAAACCATTTTCCGAAAGCTTCATGGTCCAAAATGGGGGATTCGGAATGTCAGCATGAAGACAGTATTACGACACGCTTGAACGGCCGAATGAGACCCCGTTGGAATATCTTCACCGGCTGAATATGGCATGAATTCGAGCGAAGATAGCGTTCAGAGATGGATCGCCTGCAAGTCGACGTGAACATGTGGAACATTTCATTGATACTTTGGACGATCAAGAGTTGGCGAAACAACTGACTCTATTTCGAGTGCATGACGCTTACACCATGAAAGAGACTCTTCATGTGTATCAACGTACGAGTTTTTGGCTCAACAAGGAGCCGACCGAGCCAAAGTGTCGATCGCGATCGGCTACAGCGTCGTCCCCGGTATATTCAAAAATGCCGCGAGTAGTGAAAGCCATTCGTATGGAAAGTGACTAAAGCGATTCAGAATCAATCTCGGACGGATCGGATGAAGAAGGGTTTCGCCGCAAAGTTTGAATGAAGACTATCTCTGATTGAGCTGCAGAACCGGGAGAATAGCGAGACAAATCGCAAAAGACAGACCGGGATGATGATCGCGATCGTGGCAGAGTTTCGAAAGCCTGCACACACTGTGGCTCGAAAAGACATGACGATCACGGATGCTGGAAAAGATTGATCTGTCAGAAGTGTGGCTGCAAAGGACATCCCTCGGACAAGTGCCTGCATGTGTGTACCGCCTGTGGGGAGGTTCATGAGAGCGTTAAGTACCCCATGGAAGAGTTCTACAGCCTGATTTGCAAGTGGTACGCCCCAAACAAGCACGCGGGACTACTACCGAGCAAAGTTGAGGAGATGTTAAACTAGGACGCTCGCCAGGTTGGAATCTGGCACGAGCGGAGCGTTCTAGGCTATGCATACATGCATTTGTGGGGACGGAAAGGATAGATCAAGGAGGTAATGGTCGGATCGTCCCGATCGCTTATACATGTGATTTGGAAAACCACTGTCTACGTAGTTTTTCAAGTGTAAAGGGGTGGATAATTATTCGCGATACCCCGTTAAGATGGAGCTCGATCTAGCACCGGGAGAATCGCGAGGATATTGGAAATATCACACACCTGGAAATTGTTTAAACAGGCCAAAGCGGTCGGCAAGATCAACAATGAAAAAGCCACCATGCTATTCGATTCTGGATCCGAAGTATCGATCACAGACGCAACCTTTGCTCGTAGGTGGGATGTTCGATCGATAACAGTCAGTAGCAAGAATGTGTGGGGATCGAAGAAAACGCTTACATGACTGAGGGGCGTACCAAGATCAAGATCACATTGAATGGATCGCTGGTACATTATTTTGATATTTGGGTGGGCGATCAAGTTGGCCGAGAAGAAATCTTAGGTATGGATTTTATGATGCCAGCAGAAATACGGTTGTATCTATCAGACGGTACGCTTTGTTATCCAGACGATTTAACCATTCACTTGGCAGGGCGACGACCTCTGTACGGAGTAAATATGCAACCAATTACTGCCCCAGACCAATATGTGGTAATCCCCGCCGGAGAATCTACGTAAATGAGAATTGGAACAGGTTTCCCCAAATCCAAACTATGGGTAAGGCGAGACAAGAAGTGATTACCGACGGTGACTACTGGGCCTGTCCAGATCAAGTACTTGATACTGACTAACGCCGTCTACCGGCAAGTAATTCTCGATCACGATACTCCTTTAGGGTGGTGGATGATGACGGACATGATACCTCGGTTAACGGGATATGTGTCGGCAGGATCATGCAGGTGTAAGGAATGGCAGAATCTGGTTTGAAGCTACAACGGAGTTAACCAAAGAGCATCTAATCGGGTATTCGGGTCCCCTACTGGACCACCCGTCTTATCCTACCCCAAAGAGTATCTCACGAACAGAGGTAACAATATCATAGGGCGCAACATCGAGGACAAATGTTGACCCGACAAGGAAGAGCAGCAATCGCTAAAAGTGCCTGTTGCGGTCAATATGATGGCGAAAGCAGAGGATAGCGATCTGACACGGAATCGGTCGAACGAAGCGCCCAGAAAAGCACAAGCGATCACAGAGGATGGTAATCACCTGAACGGGGGCGATCAGGAGCTCAAGCTATCAGATTAAGAGCGAAAAAACGTAACAGTACCAAAGTGAGTGGAAGACTCAACAGATGATAATCCGACGGAACCTGCTATATCCATGACGTGGGCGATCTGTTCGCGGAAGTTATGGACCAACATATGACGCTCTCGCCAGAGATAATCGCTCCCACAATAAAAGTGGCTATAGATGACATCCAGGTTGGCGATCTAGGCGTGCCACTGACAGAAGATCAAGAGAAATCGAGACAACTGATCTGGAATTATCGCAACTTACTCATGGGCAAAGGGAACGCCCTGCCTCCAGCTGCGCGTGGAGCGGTATGCGATATTGATTTTGAAAGTGCCAAACCGATCGCGCAGAGAGTACGACCGGTGGCACCTAAATATCGAGAAAACTAGCGGACCCGATCAAGGGATTACTATCGGCTCGGATCATGCAGCTGTCCACCTCACCTTGGTATTCCCCTATAGTGGTGATCATCAAGAAGAATGGGGAAGATTTACGGCTGTGTATCGATTATAGGAAGTTGAATCAGTTGACAAGAATGATGATTTACCTCATGTCACTAATTAACGAATTGATGCAAGATTTGGATAAAGCGATGTGGCTTTTCTCGTTAGACATGTCGAGTGGATTTTGGGTTGTGGAAATGACAGAACAAGCAAGAGCTGTTTTCGCATTCATCACACCTTCGGGTTTGTTTGAATGGTTACGAATGCCTTTTGGGCCAAAACCTCTCCCCAGCTCTACCAAAGACTGATCGAAAATGCACTCTATGGATATCTGAACCTAACTCGCATGCACTACTCTCGTCGATGACGGCTGATGTGTTCACTAACAGAGTGCCAGATACGTACCCAAGACCATCAGTTCTAGGTCGAAGGTCATTTATCGACGACATCTTAATACCTGCTACGTCATGGACTTTCATACATGAAAGGGTGGAAAGACTCTTAGAAGTGTGTTACAAATGGAACCTATCGATCAGTGTAGCCAAAACTTTCTGAGAGTGTCGTAAGGTTGACTACCTAGGTCATCAAGTGTCGCTCAAGGGGTTGGACGCCCAACCCAAAGACTTAGACTCGATTATGAGCATTCCCTTCCCTCGAACTCTGAAATCTATGCAGTCATTCTTGGGAAGCCTAAATTACCACAGCGGCTTTATTGAAGACTTTGCGATAGATACTTCTGTGCTTTATGAGCTGCGGAAGACATATTTTCATGAGATCATCCCAGACAAAGAGTTTCAGTTATCCATATCAGAAATCGAATCTGATCGCGATCGCTATTCACGAGTTGGGTCCGGATATTCTCCTGGCTTAAAAACCGGGGGCGATCTGGACTTGAACACAAAGCGTGATCTGGACAAAAATTTGGGGCGATCCGGAATCTGGAAGCAGAAGTCGATGGAAGAAAGCAGCAACAGCTTTTACTTAGCTAAAAGCCAAAATTGCCGAAACCCCGACCATAAGACATTTCGACCCAGATCGAGCACCTGTAAGTGGGCGGTATCAGCTACACTGCTCCATGAATATGATGGCACACATTGGCCAGTCACCTTTTCTAGCCGCACGCTGAAGTCAAATGAAGTCAATTACGAAATAGTCCAGAATAAGGTGTTAGCTCTCCTCCGAATATTGGACAGTTGTTACACGATGATGGTCTCACGAGAAATTATGGTGCTTACGAGATATTCGACGTTGGCTTGGCTATTACAGTCGCCTGGTCTCAACGGAAGACTAGGGATGTGATCAGCATTAATATCAACTGGACGTTAGAGATTCGACGATGCGAAAAAGGCAAAGACGAAGTGTTGGGCACTCTAGCTGCAAGTGTGACACCCCGCAAAGACGTAGACGAAATGCTGATCGCGAACGCTCCGAGAATATAGCCACATCAAACCATAAGCATGCTACCACCCACATTAGAAACAGACGAAAATCTCCTGGTGGTAAGCTTCGATGAATCGTCTAGGGTAAAGAAGAAAGGCGGGACTTACAGTGCGAAAATATGAAAGTTACCTGAGTGGCAAATCGTGGCGGCTACGTCTGAGTTTGCAGAGGATTTGACAGTGAATGAGGAGGAATATCGCGGACTGATCCTTGAATCGGATTCACTGTCCGATCAAGACTAGGCGACGGGTGATCTTCTTTGGTGACTCGAACTTGGTGATAAGGCAGCTGCGAGGCGAAATTGATCGTAAAGCTCCCGGTTTACAATTGCTAAAACATAAGGCAACGGAGAAACTCCGATCGTGGCCAAAGCATGAATTTCTACACATAAAAAGAGACTGAACCCAGAGTGCTGATCGGCTAGCGTGCGAGGCTTTACAGCAAAAGAAAGGGGATGTCGTATTATCAGACCATGGGCGAAATAATCTCATGGTCCTTAATTGGCTAAAGGAGTTGCTGATAGCGAGACAAACCTACCAGCCAGTCAAAGTGGCAGCGATCACTCGATCAGCGACGCGAAGAAGACCCCCCTCCGACAGTTTTGCGAGAGATGGTTGTACATCAGGTCCGGATCAAACGGATTGAGGAGAGTTGGATGTTGGACTTGAAGACGTATCTGATCGGGGATATAGCCGCGCTGAATGTTAGCTACGCAAAGATTTGCTCCCTAATCGCACTGAACTACGAAGTCGATTCAAAGCGGACTGTTACTTTTCTGTCCAAGGGCAGCAGCAAAAAGCGAAGATCGAAGAGAGCCGGTTTGTCTGGTAATTCCCGAATTGTTGCAACAAGACGTCTCACACCATTACCATACTAGTTTGGAAGAAGGATATCAAGGAGTGGAACGTACATACCAGCGGATCAAGGAAAATCTACGTTGGCGAGGATTGTAACGAAGCGTGCAACGCTATGTTAGCGAAGTGTGGATTGTGAAACGGTAAGGTTCGCCCGCAAGATCAAGGTAGATCGCCAGGAAATTTACAAGCGACTTAACCTTTCCAAATTCTGGCAATGGATCATATTCCGTCTCTACCGCGATCGTTTAAAAATGATACAAAGTTACTGCTGTGGGTCGATCTGTTCTCGGGCTATGTGTATGCAAAGGCGAGCTCATCCCGAACTGCACATACAATCACATAAGACTATGAAGAAAGTGTATTTCGAAGATTCGGTGCGAGTGAAATCATCCGTCATGACTGAGAGCCAGGATTTATGTCTGATTTCTTTCGGGCATTCAACAAGATCGCGGGACGGAGGCTACGTTCCACAATGGCCTATCGACCTCAAGCCAACGGAACCGCGGAACGCATGGTTCAAAGCCTGTCGCGACCAATTAAAAATGCCACTGATGAAAACCAGAGACCTTGAGACGAATGCGCTGAACAATTGACTCACGCGATTAATACCACGCAAGGTTGAGTCCGCGGGGAAACGCCGTTCTATTTGGTCCATGGTTGGGACACTCGATCGACGTTGGAAGCGAATTTGCCGCTAGGGAGTGTTAAACCTCGCGATCGCGACCCCAGAAGATGGAGGTATCATATACAGCTCCAATATCAAAAAGCGAGGGCAATCGTGAACAATCGCCTGAAGATAGCAATTCAAGACCGAGCGGATCGTCATAACGTAGACCGCGATTTGTTGTATATTGACCAAGGATCACAAGTATGGTTGCATCTGGATTGCGTCAAAGATGAATGTGCTCGAGAGTTAGCTCATGTGTAAAACGGACCGTTCCGAGTGGTTGAAAAATGTGGAGACCATGTAGTGAAATTGGCGATCGCAGGCTTATCCTATCGGTCGTTCCCGGTCGTTCATGTATCCAAACTGAAGCCAGTAAAGGTGTTCCCAGAACGACCCCAAAGTTGGGTGAATGTAGACGATTCTGATTGAGTTGACTTTGATGAAGCCCTACTTTCGGAAGATAGTTGGGAAGATGAATCGGATGATGACGAATTCGAGGTAAAGAAAATTATGGATGTGCGATCAGGTCGAAAAACACGCTACGGGCGAGTACACCGTCAATTTCTAGTATAATGGAAAGGTTATAGCGATTCTTAATGGGTAAATAAAGCACATTTGAATCGTGGAGCCTTACTGCAAGAATTTGATCGCGACTGAATAAGTCAGATCATTTTGAAATTATGCAAACGCATGAAGAAGATCCAGGGGCCTAGACCAAATCGGGGTGGTTGGAGTGTGTAAGTATGCTAGGAGGTTGCATACGGTTGTAAGGAGGTGAAGAGTATACTGGGAGGCTGTGTATGAGAATGGAGGAATGGCGGAAATATGCAAGGGGGTTGCACATGTTGTAAGATGGGAACAATTGCATCAGGAGGTGATGCGTGAAGAAGGAAGGGCTGATTGCAAGTATGTGTGGAGATCGAAACACAATGGCGGTCCACGAGACTAATAGAATAAAAAAGGAAGAAGATATTTCCTAGGTGTATCAAGATAAAAACAGCATGAAGAAATGGAAATGGAACTTAAAATTGCATTGAACCAAACAGACTACCGAAGGAAAAACTTGCCGGCTAGGCGAGGGATCGACATGCCTGGATGATCCGCGATCAAAGCTCGGCACTATTTGCTCCACGTCTCAGCAGAGTTCTTTAGCAATAAAGTGGAGGCCAGGTTTGGGAGAATCGGTTTTCTGAGTCCTCAACCCAGGGTGCCAGAACTGCTTCTCAGTCGAACGAGGGAGATGCAAGAAATTGGATCCAGCAGAATGTCCAAGTCACAATGTCCTTCCACTGACCCTGGAGTATGAATCGCAGAACGGGTTTTCAGCGGGGTCCAGCTCGCGAGCACCTTTGCTTGCGCTGATCACAGTACAGCACCAACCCAGGATCGCTAACCCGATCGGCGGAGGAAATCAGCAAAGTTTGGGTCGAATCCCACATAGTCTGGACATGGCGATCCGTGAATGAGTGGTACAGATCTAGTAATCGTTCGAACCATCCAGTAGGCGGGAAGGACAAGGGCGCGATCTTCACCTTCAGAGACTTCCAAGGCTCCTGGCGGTAAAGTGTGGCGATCTGCGCCAAAGAAGCCAAGCGAGAAGACCACTCCAACACAGGAGATGTTATCGACTTACTGGGAGGAGCTGGGAAGGGTCATGCTTCGGCCTGGCAAGATGGCGACAGAAAAATTACAAGTCTAGTTCGTACATGCTGATCCAGCTCACCCGACGAGCAGACCAAGGTGAAACTTAAAAGAAGATCTCGGAACGCGACAACGATACCCGGGTATCCATTGATCGCGTGACACCTTGGTCTGGAGAAGAGCATCGCACTCGGCTGAAGACAACAGCGTGTTGATGGGAGATCGAGATTCTTCCGCAACATTGATCTCGCCATCCGAACTGCTAGAAGCTTCGCCAAACAAGTCGACCTCGGAAATCTTGGTTTTAGGCGTAGGAGAAGCAGCGATCGGGGAAGTAGGAGAACCTAACGCAGGTCTAGGGGTGCTCACAACGATCAAATCGAGCAAAGTGGAGGTCGGAGCCAGCGGGCTACCGGACGGAACCATACGCCGGGAAGAAGAGCGCGATCGAGAGAGTGCAGCTAAAGTTTGGGACTCCTCATCTGATGACTCATCAGCATCCAAGCGGAGCGTAGAAGCGTTCGATACGCACAGTCTACCTTTCCCCTTACGACCACCAAATTCGGACGGAACGGGTGGTTGGGGCGATTGCTTTGCCGCGGATCGCTTGGAACGGCGGAGGGACAGGGAATGCTTTACTTCAGATTCCTACCAGGTGAAGAAGACGTGGTGTATACGTTGGGTACATGCAAAGCCTAAGTTTTTGAGGTCGCCTAGACTGACGACTGCGGGGGGGGGTCCGGGAGTACAGGAAGCCCTTGTCTTGGCCCTTTTGTTCCGCAGAGAAAGAACTAGAGCAAAAGATCTGGGACGTTTGCCACGGGTGGCCATGGACTTTGCTGGTCCTTTTACGCATGATGGTTAAGAACGGGATGAGGCCTCCGCGACAGAAGGGAAAGAAAGAGGGACGGATACGCTGGTAGAGAATGAGGCAATACTCACCTGAAGAGCATCCCGATCGCGCAATGCTAGATCGCGCTCTGACTCTAGATTCGAGATCTCAGTCTGGAGCCGATCCACTTGATCGTCCGGATCGGCGAGAAAAGAGCGTAACCGATCGCGATCGACTTCGGGCTCAGCGAGATCGCACAAACCCTGATCGCGCTCTACCACCAGTGCCGCAAGAGCATTGCGCAGACGGCAAAAATTGGTCTGGACCTGGGAATAGCCAGCCTTGTGTCGTTCTTTCTTCGATTGGACCTTCTGATGTCTCGCGGTCTCTTGGGTGAGTGCAGCATGCATTCGGGTATTCCATCATTTATGTGCTGTCGCAAGGCTGCCAACTCCGAATCGTGACGTTCCCGTGAACCATGAAGCGATCGAGTCGCCTTCAAAAGCTTCACCTTCAAGTCTTCAATCTAATGCTCTTGACACTGACCCGCGTATACTTCCTCCCGAATTAAGGCGGCCTCCGCACGCGCATCTTCGAGGTCAAGCGAAGACTTTTGTATCGGACTTGAACGAAGTCACAAACGGAGAGGCCGACTCAGCAAGGAAAAGAAGCTTTTACTCCAGCCGATCACCTCGACGAGTCTGTTCCCTCAACGCTTGCTCCAGATCAACGTAGCGATCGACGCAGTTTTGCTCAAACTCGATCCGCTGATAAAGACCAGCGAGCATCTCGATCGCAGCCGCTTGATCGGCCATCGGCGGCGATTCGACTCGAGCGATCGGCAATGGAATCGCTCCTATGGGGCTGAAGTCCATTTGGCCGATCGTCAGCAGAGGTTGCAAGAATTGCACTGAGGATATACCGTAGTGGTATCACTCGAAGTACCAGGCGATGCATTGACGGTTGTCAATGTGGAGCCAACCGGGTGAGGTAACGCGTCACCAGTGCAAAACACATCGGTCGAGGCACGATGGGGCTTGGACGATGTGGACGACGTGGACGCCATGGCTAACGCTAAAACAGAAAATGACGACAGAACACGTGCACAAGCCAGCCGGATGTTGTGGATCGAATAGTTGTGCAGGGGGCGATTGTGGTAAAGCCGATCGAGATCGGGTCCAAAAGCCTTGGTGATTCAACTAAGTACGAGGTTGTATTGGCTGAATCGCTCGTAGGATGACAGTTACCTATTTGGATGTTACCGTTGAAGGAACCGAACGGGCTCAAGCCGATCTAGTCCATACGTTCCTATACTGTATGAATATCAAGGAACCGCGATTAGGGAACCGCGATCTGGCGTGGTCCACGTGAGATAGAAGGATTGCAAATCCATTCGGCATGGAGAAGACACGTGACTGTCAATCCTGACATACGGAGTAGGCGTGGTTATGTTTTTGGGTTTTAGTTGGTTAACATTAAAAAGAGTTCAATTTGCTTCTAAACACATGCGTGTCTTTAGAAGCAAATGTTACTCTCTTTAATGTTAACCAACAAAAATTCAAAACTACACGAGAGTTTAATTTTCTTCTAAACACACGCGTGTCTTTCTTCTTCCGGGTTGGATATTTTGGCCTCCCGACGTCAGAAACTTCATTATCAAGGGAAGGAAGATCACTCCCGGAGTTATTTGGCCAGAAGTGCAAGTACTCTCATCAAACCTCAACTCGATCGGACGCAGGCAATCTTACTGGTTGAATTTTACAAGATCGCGAGATGGCTCATGTGGTCAGAAGCTCGCGGCTCAAGTACCCCATTTTGATACAAGGCAATCGAGGCTGATCGCGGCGACTCTAGGAGAGCGCCAACCAGGAGCGCGATCAGGTGAGGAATTTCCACCCGATCGACATTAATCTCTAAAAATATCAAATTCAGCATCGAGTCAAGTCCACCTAGAAGAGTGCAACCCGCCCTACCGACGGGTACACAAGCTGAGGGGGAAACAAGCGCAAGCAGAATCGGAGTACCCCATTCGTTAGTCGGTTGTCTGGTCGCCAGTGGAGAGTCGGTATCGCCTCATAAAATGAGCGAACCCCACTCAACCACAACATCCTTCCTAGAGATAGGCGTCTATGCTGGTACAGTGGCAGCATTAAGCCTTTGTAAGTATGCACAAGGCACCACTTGCCATTTGTCGTTCTGACACAAAATGTCGGTGTCGAGTGCCGAGACTTGCTGTCACGCACCATGCCAGTCGCAGTTTTTGCAAGAAATAACTCGTCAATGACTGCACACTGCTCTTTTGTTAGGGGCCATTGCCTTGTCAAACAGTATTCGGTTCCAGGAACCAGGTCAATTTTTTTAGACGTACGCATCAATCTGGAGGCAGAGTGGAAGGTGGATCGTGGCACACCACATTTTAAAACCCCTTAATTAAAGGATAAAATGGGTCTTTAGGATCTTTTAAGATTGATGAACCACTTCGAGCACTAAGTGCCGCCTTTGTGTCTTCCAAGACAGCTTCATCAAGAAGTGAAGACGAGCTCAATTTACTATCGGGTCTGATGACCACCACTTCAGATAAGTCACCTGACTTTAAGGCCAAGTCAGACTCATCGACGGACATTTCTTCAAGCGCTAACAGATTATTAAGTGAGGGTAGAGTCTCAAGATCCACTGAACCATCTACCTCACCATTCACTCCATCAACGAGTGTACATAGCTGCTCGCTGGTATCACTCGGTAACGAAACAGACGCCTTGCGTTGCATTGCAGCAATCAAGTGTCTCTGTCGTCTCTTTAAAGAGACTAAACAATTCAAAGAGACTAGGGCTTTCTCGCTCCCAAGGTTTATATTATCATCATCCTTCATTGCTCTGTACAATAGCCGTTGTCATTTCCGACACCCAGGACATCAACGCCAGTGTCATTACCGACATCCGGGACTAAAGCGCCCCCAAGGTGAAGAAGTGCGTCAACCTTAAATTGCCCAATAGCAGGACTGATTGCATTGCCGACAGATGGGACTCCACTGTCCCCAACGTGACGAACTTCGTCAACCTTAATCTGATCTATGTCAGTTTTAATGTCATAAAAGACATCTGATGATAAGTCACTTACAGTGAGATCACCACCCAGGGGAACTTACGTGTCACTTCACGCTCATCGACGGGTCCTCGCCCTTGATGACTTGGTATTTCACCAACAATGTCTTGACTGAGATTTAATGTGTCGTAATCACGGCCACATCACTCAGTAAATACTTACGTACCACTCCACGCTTACCAGATGGGTTGAACCCATGATGACTTGGATCTAGGCCAACAATGCTTTCAGCATCAGTGATTAGCTATCACAATGATTATTACTTAACGTAAAAATTGTCGTTTGACTATAAGTCAACGAGCTTTGCTCTCACCTAACGTTTTTGAAATCGTTTGATTCAATGAGTTCAGCCATACTCATGTCCAGCACACTGACTATCTCATTCTGTGGCTCGCGCCAATATCGATTCTGTTTCCTAGCAGAGGTGGGCCCATGACTCTACAAATTCTTACTATGAAAGTTGCGCGTTGCGCCTAAGGTCTTTGGCCTCCAGTTAATCCGTCGAATATGGCCTTCTAGCCAGGTACTACCAATGATGAGATCATATCTCTCATCCAAGTCAAGAACCATACGGCGTTCAATACTGTCAAAGTCCGAAAACTTAATACTCAAGTTAAGGAAGTTTTTCACAGTGGATAATGCACCTGTTGCCAAGCGAACAGTGACAGTTCTACTCTTTCGCGCTTTTAGAGCCTCAGCTTACTGCTGACCACCTTTAAGAAACAAGGTCGGACGTAATTTTCGACGCCTCGGATTTGATTAAAAAATCGACCTTGGCTTATCAAAGCTCTTAACTGTTGCTATCGCAACTTACAATCCTGGCTTGTACACATGCTTCGTGACATTGTGCGCAAAGTCACTTGGGGCTAAGCCCTGTTCTCCATCACCTCCCCGAGGTACCAAAGAGACTAAATCCTCCCCAGCAGGGCGTTATGAGCCTACTGGGACTCGACGTTCCCTGCGCTTTACCGACTCATTGGTTAGCGACGTGAGGTCGGCTAGAATGAGCCTGCCTGGATCTTCTCAAAGGATACTTATGGGAAAATGTTTGAAGCTGCCGCACGTAAACATCGACGGATGTTCGAACACTGTTCGACATCGTAAAGCTTAGCTTCTTCGTCTCTCTCAGCGAGACGAAGGTCAATGGGCTCTGCCTATCCATGAGATGAGCATTACTCGACGAGTTCGATCGAAAAACATGATTTAGTAGCGGGCAGCTTTAACGTAGAACTATGCGTTGAGCGCTTTGTCCACTGCACCCTCAAATGTTGAGGATTGGGCACGGAACACTTCTGTTCCGGCAACTCCAGTAAGAAGACTCTCTTTAAAATTGTTCTCTAAAATCTTCCCAGGAAAAGGGTCAAGACGCATAGCAGCAGTAAGAGTTCGCGTCTCCTGGACATAATTGACAAGGCCCTTTTAACCCTGGTGGGCTTACAGGAAGCGTGATCGCACGCGATGGGTCTGATAAGGCGGGTCGAACACCCAAGATATCTGATTTTTAGCGAATCCCAGGTGGGAAAAGTCTCGTCATCGAGGTGCCAGAAGTGAACTCCCACTCCCTGGCTTGCCCACATAAATTCGATAAGGCCAGGACCACCTTTTGCTGCTCTGAGCGCAGCATAGACGAGTTGATTGCCACCTCCATCTCTCAAAACCATAAAAGGAGATTTTCTCCTTCTTGTCCCTTAAACTTCTTGACACTCAAGACCAGGGGGCAAGTCTTTATATTAGTGATTGATATTAGAAACTACCGAGTAGTCATGGCAGATCCCAGATGGTCATGGACCTGTCCGATCAACGTAAACTCAAAGCTCGAAAAGGCCTCGAGATGTGCACGAAGTGCGTCCGGGCCTTGCGTCACTACAAGAGCCACTTGCTCATGGCCGATCAACGCATTTAGCTTCTCAAGCTTGATATATTGGGCCTTAAAGAGGTCCATGGCCGTATCCTTACTCGCAGAGGATTCAGTCTGTGAAGATTCCAGTGTAGATTGACTACAGGTGCTACCAAGTGTAGCGGAGCTACTCAGCGCTCCTTAAGAGAGAAAGTCTAAGACTCAAAGATTCTTTCGCTATAAAAAAATCTTAACGTCGTACGGTCGTTCAAGCGTATAAGCTTAACAATCCGGAATCCTTGGGGATTACGACTCACAAAATTACGCACTAACTAGTCACTACAAGTTGGCCAAGAGTAAGCGCCTTTACAAGGCTAATTCTCATGACTTTACACTACGCCTTTACTAGGCCCTTGTGTCCAACGATTCAAAAGGGAACTAAACGTTGTTTTTTTAACTACAGCAATGGAACCATAAAATCGTGCATGACTGACTAATACATTGCGATCCTATGACAGAAGTCTTATCCCTTATCCTTAACCGATAAGGTGTGGTATTACCGTAAGTACATGGTACTAATACTATAGCACTCAGATCCACCGATCTTTACTTCGTGTGGACACACAAATCTCGTTTTAATAACCGCCGTGAAATCCCGTAACAAGCTATTAGGGCCTTCACATTCGATGTACCTCACCTTATTGTCGCCAATATCCAAGGTGCCAAATAGTATGCGAGCCGCAGTAGTCCAAAGATTGGAGTACTTACTAAACCGATGAATCATTGCTGGAAATTATGCCAGCTCTACAGCAACACTAGAATTCTTGGTCATAGTTATTTGTGCAGTGCTGCTTACCCTTTAGTTGGGCTTGTGGCGGCATTTTATTTAGGGTCCCGTCCCGCAACATCCCATCCCGCAGATATCAAATCCCACCCTTCACGGGACGGGATGCGGGATGAGCCGTTACCACTCGGCGCGACCCGCACATCTCGCATACTATAATTATCGGTCTACATAGCGTCAAAACTCCTATTATTTCTAAGTCAGACTACTCCTCCCATTTGTTATCTGACTTGAAATCTATGTCAGCTACAAAAATATAATGACTGGCTAAAAATCAGCTCTTTTTTCAGTCTGGTTTGTTTGACATTTGATTTTTTTTATCACAGACAAGCTCATTTGAGGTATCGGCTGTGAGCGCACGCCAGAGGAAACCAGGGTGACAACAATATTCACTTGCCGATTTTTGATACGATCATTTTTATGTGGAGCACCTACATCATCATTACCGATCGCTTATGTGCTTGTCTTTGAAGAGTTCTGGTTTTCAAAATTAACGGCGTATCCTAGTGTAACAAGACATCCCGTGACATAAGTAGTTTCGATCTAGTGTACATGTTACTCAAGTAGGGGAGATACTTCCGAGGTAGCGGAAGTAGCACGTCGTATATTTTAGCTGGTTTAATGAGCTTGGTCCCATTATTAGCCAGTAAGATATAGGCACGTAGATTGGGTGTTCCCATGAGTCCAAGGGAACCATTTATACTTAGGATGAATTACAAGACAAAAATAAAAACGGAGGTAAAATATACTTGATACCTAAAACTTGGGTCCAGGCTTCCTAAGCATAGATTTGTGTAAGTTAGTGCGGGTTGTCCTAGCCGCATTACACCTGGCAGCATTTAGTATTCTTCTCTTGCCCAGGTTTAAGATGAGCGATTCGTCGTACTTTGACGCTTCAGACGCAAGTCTGGAGCATGCGACATTGCCTAATCTCACTGGTGCCAAGTGAGATGCCCTTAATCGCCTCGCGGCGATATCTAGAGAGGCATTCGCTGTGTCGCTGATGAAGTCAGCGACTCTTGATGAACAATGTCTCGCCACACAATAAATCATGGCTCGCGAACTCACCAAATCCAATCGGCGAGGTATAACTCCCTCTCGAACTTCACGGAACGGTGCCGTGAAAATGAAGACCTCCGTCTACTCTGGCGAAGAAAAAGAACGCTTGTCGCTGTCGCGTTGGTTCCGAGAGGTTGACATTGCTATCGCCTCGAGACTTCTCGAGGCTCCTCAAGCGAGAGTAAATTTCCTCCTTTCCTATCTCACTGGGAAAGCCAAGGAGTGGACTTTAAATCAACGCGTTGTGGACGAGTATGCGTTCTCACTCTACAGGTATCCAGAGTGACCTTCAACTCGCCTTCGAGCCGCCACAAGAAGAGAAGTTGGTGCGATCAATATTCCTGTCCTTGAGACAGGGCAAGATGGCCATGCGCGATTAAGTGCAGAAGGCTCGACGTCTGGCGTCGTGCATTGTAACGCATTCCATGGACATGTACACACAAGTGAACATCTTTGTCGATGGCATACGTGAAGGGCAGACTCGCTTATCGCTGGAATGCGCAGAGAATGCCACGTTTAAGGAGTCTTTCGCTATCGCCCTCCGTGAGAAATTAAGAGTCACCAGGGCCTACACCAAGCCCTCTGTTATTAACGCTGTTAGATCAGCGGGCCCGCACCCGTAGAGATTGATGTAATTGAGTCGTCCGGTGACCGACGACGTGTTACATCCTACAAGGGCGACGTTCGTAGCAGAGCTCAGATGTTCTGCTTTTGGTGTCGAAAGACGGTACATCTCGCGGCTGAATGCCGCACGCCAGCACCAATGTCGATGCATGCGACGGACACCCATCCTGAGGGGGGGTGCTCCGCCCACCCGACAAAAAACGGACGAGACCAGTAGATGAAGGGCGCCCTACTGGTTCGGATAGAGTTGCGGGTCAACCGGTGGCAGACCGACCTCCCATCCCACATGTGCTGCGTGCACGGTTCAATGACACCAGCGCGAGTGTCGATTCACGCCTGGTCATTGTCAGTCTGCACGTCGCCGGTGTCCGGCGACCTCTACGAGCGCTCCTGAATTTAGGAGGGACAAACATATTTCTTTCGTGAATCTTGTGTGTGGTTGGTGTCACCCAGCATCCAGGTCTGCCAGGGGCCCAACCAAGTTGTCGACAAGCTCGCGGACAGGATCTGTAACGGGGTGAATCGCTACATAATAATTTATAAGAAATTGTTAATAGAATATAACTATAAGAGTTGTATTCTCAGAATATTGTCATAAGGACAAATATTCTGTAGCACTTACGAGTAGTTCCTAATTGGTTGATGTAGGCCATTACATCAACCAACGAAGACGCGCCACGACAGACGCACTCAATGAGTGGTGAGCAGATAACTGATTTACACATTGTATTTAGACATAGTTAGATGAAGATAAATAGTGATTTATTGCAGAAATTAACTATGATAAATACAGTTCTACTTTTTACTTTAACCAAGTACTCGCTTCTTCTTACCGTCTTTCTCTGCACGTACGAGTGTACGTGAAGTTACGAGGCACCGCCTTATTCTGTCATCAGAATAAGTAGCTTGTACTGTCTCCAGTACAAGCTTCAGGGTGCCCCGTTACACCTGGTAGCACTTCGTAGTCCGTCCAAGGACCACGTTCACATCTAACATGAATATGTTGGATGATAAAGATGACAAAGCTTTCACGCTACGCGTGACGGCTACTCCCATTTAAGCGATGTCGAATGGGATGCGGTTGAACGGATTGGTTCAACCATGGGCATCCATGCTGTTAGCGTCATGCTAGAGGCTCTCAATAGAGATGCCCAACATGCTACTATCGCCAAGTTCATTCAAAATGAACTTGACGCTGAACGCGAGAAAGTAGCCTTGCTTCACCAACAAGGTTCTCAACAAGCAGAGTTGTTGAGAGAACAAGGTGCTCAACAGTTTGAACTGTTGAGACAGCAGCAGGCTGCTGCTGGTGGGTCGATGCACTCGCGTCGACCCGAAACCTTGAAGATTGACATCTCCAAGTATAGGGGGGTCGAAGAAGACTCCCTCTTGAGATGGTTCGTCGAATTGGATGACGCCACAAGGGCGCGTCGCATCGACGACGGGGATATGCAAGTTGCATTTGCCCAGTCAAATCTGGCAGGACGTGCCAAGACTTGGGCACCGCCTAGAGCTGAGTTCAGAGCTCTAACTGAAATCTTGAAGCTCAGACAAGGTAAGCGTGATGTGCACGCTTACGCGCAACACATACGACATCTCACGAGTTGCATAAATTTCAACCCGATGGATAAACACACGTTGGTTTTGGAGTTCATGCAGGGTCTTGCGGATGTTCCCGTCAAGACTCACCTGTTTCGACTTGAACTAGATTCACTAGAACAAGCCATTTCCATTTCGGAACAGGAAGACTTCAGTCTGAGACAGGCTCGCGCCAGCTCGACATCATATCGTCAACCGAGACGATATGACAACGGAGGTCCAGAGCCGATGGAACCCTGTTATGTAGAGAGCGAGAAGGCTCGCTCTACAGCCTACAAGAAGTTGCAGAAATGCAACAGATGTCAAAAGACAGGACACTACGCTTACGAGTGTAGTGCCCCTCGTCCAGTGTATCGCAACACTGGGCGTAGTGACCGTCCACCCATGAGAAAGGGGCAGGGACGCGGGTCCGCTGTTGGTGCAAAGACGCAACGACGGGATGGACCGTCAAAAAACGGACAGGATCAGTAGGTGCGGAGCACCCTACTGATCCAGCAACGTCAAGAGAATTTGTAGGCCTCTTGATGAAGGTTGCTCCCAACACACAAACGTTGTGCGTTGCTGCTCTAGGTAATGAGGTCTCACTCATTACCTTGAAACTCGAAGTGACGAATAAGTTGTCCCTTCGAGCTCTAGTCGATAGTGAAGCGTCCAACAATTTTGTGCGACGCCAATCGCTAAAAGATGGTCAATTCAAGTTTGTTGAGTGTGACACACCTCCTACGAGGATGACGGTACGTCTTGCGACAGGCGCATCCGTAACCGTCATGAAGCGTATAGTGAAGATCCACTATACGCTAGAAGATACCCAATATGACGATGACTTTATCGTATTGGATTTGGATGACAAATTTGATGTCATCCTTGGAATAGCGTGGCTCAGAAGGTACGAACCACGGGTAAACTGGCAACATCGAACAGTAACGACGCCTGCCGCTTGTTCATCAGATGGCCATCTGATGAACGTTTTGGAGCGTCCACAAGCGTGTGGATGTACTACGAGTGAGTGCGATGGCCTCACTTGTGGTACGGTCGTTAGTACGACTGCACAAAACCTTCGTGTACCAAACGGTTACACTTCGGAGCAAAGTTCCAGCGGCTGTGAGGAAACACAGGCTGCGCCGAAGGTCCACCACTCGAATAAGCCGGGTGGACTGGGACAAAGATGTATCCCTAGCGGGGAACATCTAGAAGAGAAACAATCGATCGCTCAGGTTAAGCGAAACGATAATCCTAGATCGACTGGAGAGTCTTTCGTAGAGGATCTCGCTGTGGTTGCGCAACCCCAGCTAGTGGAAGTTAAGGGAATAAGTCCCGATATTACAAATACGGCGGAAATAAGTTCCCCGAAAACCGCGGGAATAAGTCCCCGGGAAGCCGAAGGAATAAGTCCTTCGAAGCCTGAGGGAATAAGTCCTCAGGAAATGACAGAGACGTTGAATGTCATGGTCAATAACGGATCAAGTGTAGGCGCTTATACACTTGATATGATTGCGCCTCAGAAGTTAACTTCGGAGATCACTCAGTTGCCAACGCTCGAACATAAAAGGTTCTTGCGTGATCTGCGTAGTGGCAAAGTCAAGAAGATCTGCGTACTCGTCGCTGACGACGAGTGTGTAGCCGACATAAGGTCAGCAACACAGTGTTTACTGAGAACGAGAGAGTTCTCAGTAGTTCATCTATGGACGAGAGTGTCCTAGATGAAAAGACACGAATTGAGCGATATAACTCCCAATCGTGGGAATCGCTCAAGACAAATCCTCTCTATGGAGATTTGGTTGAATTCAAGGATGTATTCCCTGAAACTGTTCCGTGCGAATTACCGAAGGATAAAGTTATTCGACACGAGGTCGAGCTTAAACCAGGCTCGAAGTACTGTGTTATGAAGCAGTGGCCACTGCCCCGTGAACAAGTACTTGCGATCGACAAGTTCTTTGCCGATCGTTTAGCTGCGGGCCATGTGAGGGAATCAACTTCCCCACATAGCTCTCCGACCTTCTGTGTGCGAAAAGCAACAGGAGGGTGGCGGATAGTGCATGCATTTAACAAGTTGAATGCTGCAACGGTACCGGCTCAGACGCCGATACCAAGGAAGGACGTAATCATTGATGGTATGTCAAAGAGTACCATCTTTTCGTCCATGGATTTGATGGATGGCTTCTATCAAATCCTTATGAGGGAACGAGATATACCCTATACCGCAGTTAGCACGCCTAGAGGCATGCTCTGGGAATGGCTAGTAATGCCACAAGGGCTCAGTAATGCCCCTGCCACGTTCAACAGATGTGTATCACATCTGTTGAGACCAGTACGAGAATTCGCGCCGAGTTATTTCGATGACGTATTCATCCATAGTCGAGCTATGGATGGAAAGTCGGACGTTGAGGTTCACAGGTACCACGTCCGACAAGTTCTTACAATCATGCGAAAGCATCAATTGTATGCAAACCTCAAGAAGTGTATATTTGCAGCAAGCGAAATACCACTTCTTGGGTGCATCGTTGGTAAGAACGGTGTACGTCCTGATCCCGAAAAGATCAAGGCGATCACCGACTGGCCCGTGCCGGTCGATGTCAAAGGTCTTCGAAAATTCCTTGGGCTAGCGGCGTATTTGCATAAGTATTCACGCAATTACGCCGAGATGACTGTACACCTCTCTCGTTTGTTGAAAAAGAACGAGAGGTGGTTATGGAACGCTGAATGTCAACGCTCCTTTGAGGGTATCAAGCAGAGCTTGATACAATCCCCAGTCCTAGCAATAGCCGATCAGGACAGGCCATTTCATGTGGTCTGTGATGCCAGCGATTTCGCAATCGGCTGTGCATTAATGCAGTACGACCTTGAAGGCGTTGAACGCGTCGTCTGCTATCAGTCGCGTCAGCTGCAACCAGCTGAGCGGAACTATCCAGTGCATGACAAGGAACTCCTTGCCATGAAGTATGCACTCGCGAAGTTCAGAGTCTATCTATTAGGAGATAGACCCTTCGTTGTTTACACTGACCATGCGTCCTTACGCACGGCAGTGAACAGCCCGCACCTTTCACAACGAATGGCGCGGTGGTTGTCATTCTTTGCAGAATACAACTTTACGGTCGAGTACAAACCAGGACGACTTAATGTCGTCGCTGATGCACTCTCACGTCGTCCCGACTTTGAAACAGTCGCGAAACCCAACAGTGAGACAGTCACTGTTGCGGTTATGACGTCCTCAGTTCCATCTACAACGTTGTATGATGATGTGAGGCGGGCATACGCCCAAGATGGTGAGATAGTGAAGTTGTTGTCACATCTCTCCCAACCATCTCGAGAATCGTTGAAACGATTGTCGTCTGCGTATCGATCTGCATCAGATCGATACACTACTCGTAACGGTTTACTGTACTATACAGCCGTTTCTGGTGACACACCACGTGTTGTCATTCCAGATGATACTGATCTGCGTTTGCGGATCATGTTCGAGTATCACGATGCTCCTATAGGAGGATATCGTGGCCGAGAGAAAACATATCTCACGGTGAGTCGAGACTTTTACTGGCCCCGCCAGCATCAGTTCGTGCGAAAGTATGTTCGCGCATGCGAAGTCTGTCAACGAGTGAAGTCAAGTCCTTCACTGCGTGCACCTTTACAGCCTCTACCAGCTCCGGCAGAGTGCTGGGAATCCATCTCAATGGATCTCGTCTTCGGGTTACCCAAAGACGCACGCGGGAATACGGGTATTCTCGTATTTGTTGACAGATTCAGCAAAATGGTACACCTTGTGGCTGTACCAGAGTCAATCACGGCAAGTGGCTGTGCTTGTGTCTATATCAACACCATCTTCCGACTTTATGGGTTGCCCCGCGAACTCGTATCAGGCAGAGATCCACGCTCCACTGCCGATTTCTGGCGCTCCGTGTTCAACTCACTCGGAACGCGCTTGAAGATGTCTACATCTGATCATCCAGAGTCAGATGGTCAGACGGAACGTGCCAATCGTGTCCTCGAAGAGATACTTCGAGGATACGTACACTCCTTTAAGAGTTGGAGTGAGTTCTTGCCCATGGTAGAGTTTGCCAATAACAACTCGGTGCATGCGTCCACGACACATACACCGTTTTACGTGAATGGCTTACGCCATCCGAGTGTACCCACCTTGCTAGAGTGTAACTCTGGTTTAAGGGGAGGAGGAAATCGCGCGAGCAAAAACCGATTTGGCTCACGCTCATCACGCTCTGACGAAGAGGTCATTGCGTTTGATGCCGATATCGATTACATCGATATCGAAGAAGATGATGCCAGTGAGAGTTTGGAAGCCCTCACTGAAGAAAAGATTGATGTTGCTGCAGTGCACTCACAGCGCACTGAAGCTAACGAGTCATCAGATGAGTTCATACTGGCTCATGAAACGGTAGTCCGTTTTGTGCAAGATTCCATCGCCGAAGCGTGGATAAGCAAAAGCAAAGCACAGACAAGAATGGAAGGGCAAACACTCTTTTATTTAATAAAGGTGACTTAGTCCTACTGTCTACGGTTAATCTACCAAATCATGTAGTGACTAACTTGGGTAGCAGTAAACTACTACCCAAGTACATCGGCCCATTTCGTGTATTGCACCACCTAGGCAATGCATACACGATCGAGTTGCCACGTAAGATGCGAACGCATCCCACGTTTTACGTTGGTCAGCTTAAGCCGTACCATCAGTACGCTGCTTCTTCCGATGAAGAACGCCCTTGCGCTCAAGCATCTCGCAGAGAGCCTTGTGCTCCCGATGGTGGGCATCGACAAGGGTCTGAAGAGCAGTTATCTCATCCCGAGACCGATCAACAATCCCACGAGCTACCCTTAGCTCGTCACGAAGAGATGTCAGAGCTTTCTCGTTCTCAAGCTGAGCAAAGGCAAACTTAGCTCGATGCTTCGAGACAGTGTCCGCCATTTGGAGACGCCTGTCCCGCTCATGTTCGAGATCGCCGCGTAACCCTTGCGTTACGCGATCAAAGAAGCTCTCGGGAACACACGGATCCCCATGATCGTGTGGAGAGCGTCTTTCCTCCTCCTCCACCTCCATTAGAGGACTCTCGCGGTGGCCAGCGCTATCTGGTTGAGCAGCTGTTGAACCACCGCGACGTGAACAGACGTCAGACGAGTTATCTCGTCCGGTGGCGCGGCTATCCCCCGTCCTGGGATACTTGGGAGCCCCGCTCCCAACTGATGATTGACGTACTGGGTCTGGTTGAGCAGTACGACGCGGCACATCCTGTGCCGCAGAAGGACCGCCGGAGAAAGTCTTCCCGGCACGGTCGTAAAGGGATTTCAGGTTGTCAATCCCTTCGTACATCTCAGTAGAGATACGTACGCGCCACCATGGACTGGTAAGGAGGTAAGCCTCCTTAGGTGCTCGTGCAGAGTTGTTCACACAACATGGGCACGAGTCTCCCCATGAGAGGCAGGGTAATCCTTTCTCCCTTGACAGACGATGCAGCTTGTAGCGTGCACCTGTCGGGGTTCGCTTTTCAAACTTATCACGAGCTTTGATAAGTTTGTCGTTCCAAGCGTCACGACCTACATCCTCAAGGTTATGGATGTAGGCGTTCCACGCTTGAAGCAGTGAGGGACCATCACGCTTGTGATTCCCACTGTACCATCGATGTCTAAAGAAAGCATCGATGAAGAATTCATGTTCAGCGCGATAGTTTTTCGCACTGGGGTCAAGGTGATGGATCCTTGACGAATCGAACAATCGTGTTCGATAACGATCACTCGTCGTCGCCGACAAGTGATCCATGACGGATTTAGGAGGCATCCATGCCTTCTTTTCTGGAGCGAGACGAAACACATTGCGGTCCCGCTCTTCCTGCGACGAGCCGACAGAAGTACTGGCACCTCGTTGCGAAGTGGTGTCAATAGGAGAACCGACACCACTATTAGCGCCCGAGTCTCGTGACCTCGAGCGCCTTCGCTTCGGCGATGGTTCATCTGATTCATCAGATGAACCAAAGATGCTGCGACGCAAAGCATCGTCCATGCCACGCTTAACAGGCGGCTTAGATTCAATCGCCGTCGATACGGATCCGTATTCCGTATCGGGAGAGTATGAGACACCGAGCTCGTACTCTGTGAAGACATGAGTGTCTTCATGACCAGCGCCTGCATCATTAGGTGACACAGGCTGAGTCGCTTCAGCAACCAATGAGACATCAGTTGCTGTGGTTTCTGCTTCGGCGTCCGCACAGAGACGTGCGGACGCGCTCTCAGCGGCCTTGCTCGCGCACCGCATGGACTTGATATCCATGCAATGAATTGTTGGAAAGTGGACTCGGACCAACAAGTGCAATCCCTGTCCCAAATGATTTGGGACGAGTATCCATTTAGTCAATCAGTCACTAAAGTGACTGATGGTTAAGGGGGGGTGATGTAACGGGGTGAGACGTTACATTACAATTTTTTTTACCTCTTACGAAAACTGCACCAGTTGTCCTGTAACGGGGTGAATTGTTACATCACAATTTATAAGAAATTGTTAATAGAATATAACTATAAGAGTTGTATTCTCAGAATATTGTCATAAGGACAAATATTCTGTAGCACTTACGAGTAGTTCCTTATTGGTTGATATAGGCCATTAAATCAACCAACGAAGACGCGCCACGACAGACGCACTCAATGAGTGGTGAGCAGATAATCAATTTACACATTTGTATTTAGACATAGTTAGATGAAGATAAATAGTGATTTATTGCAGACATTAACTATTATAAATACAGTTCTACTTTTTACTTTAACCAAGTACTCGCTTCTTCTAACCGTCTTCCTCTGCACGTACGAGTGTACGTGAAGTTACGAGGCACCGCCTTATTCTGTCATCAGAATAAGTAGCTTGTACTGTCACCAGTACAAGCTTCAGGGTGCCCCGTTACAGGATCCATGCCGCGTATCGCGGCGCGAAGTGTCGCTCCCGTACAGTTTCGACGGCTTTCGCAGCAGCGACAATTATTTTGTGATTGAGATTAATAATGCATTCGATTGCATCCTGGGCATAGCATGGTTGGCACGTTACAAGCCCCAGATTGATTGGTTAGCAAGATCAGTGAGACATCGACTCAACTTCGACGTCAGCGAAGTGTTTTCCCAACTCTTGGTGTCCCTAAGTGATTGGTTTAACGTCGTAGTCGTGGATTGTAATCCTACGACACCGGCGGTGCACAGAGCGAGCGACGGCCCTTTATGTACCGCTTGTGATATTCTCATAAACTCAAACGACGATGTCTCCTCGCTTTACAGCGAGAGTATAACGCGGACGAGCAGTGGATCCCGCACAAGGACGAAGCGGACGAGCAGTGGCTCTCGCACGAGGAAGACGAGGTAAAACAGGAGTTCCCGCACGAGAGATCAGTGGTCAAACCGGAGTTCCCACCTGCATTTATTGTGGTTGAACAGAGGCTACCACAAACCAAGATGAGGATGATCGAGAGCTCGTCGCCTAGTGCGACGTCGTCGGACAGGAGCCCTCACGTCAGAACATGATGGTCGAACAGGTGTTTCCATCATCACCCACTGTAGTTGAATCCGTATTCCCACATGGGCAATTTATGGTAGAGCAGGGGCTCCCACACGGGGTTACAGCGGTCGAGCAGGGGCTCCCGCTTCAAGCTTCGACGGACGAGTATGATATAATTCCGTCACGCGATTTCGAGATCCTGGATGAGGACACCCAGTGTCTAGAGGAAGGTGATGGATTGTCACCTAGCTGCGGATCGCCAGCTTCGAGCATGAAGTCGAAGCACGATGGGGACGCAAGCATCGATAATACAGTGTTCAAATGCGTCCACGCTGTCGCGTACGTGGACGGGAGTCCGCAAAGGCGCCAATTCATTAAAGTCGCGAGTCCACCTCGCGACGCGTCTTCGATCACGAGGCTTCCAGGGATCTCCTGGAAGCATTTCCTACGTGACCTAATGGGAGGTATGGTGGAACATGTTTGCCTGGTTATTAACGAGGTGAAACCTGAGCTAAACAAGGAGCACTTGACGCGCCCTCGAAGCGCTGCACCATAGTCAGCGCGTGATGATAAAATTTTATTGCAGTCATGGGAGGCTTTGCGTCAGTCCGGTAAATCTGTCTACGAGATTGCTCGAGAGTACGCAGACATCTTCCCGGACAAGATGTCGTCTTAATTCCTGCCGATCATGGCTTGCGGCAATAGATTGATCTCGTGCCAGAAACACAGTGTTGTGTGACCCGGCAGTGGCCGTTGCCTCGAGACCAGGTCGAGGTCATCCATGCTTTTTTTAAGGTCGCCGTAAAGCGGACCACGTGCGTGAAAGCATCTCACCACACTCGAGCCCGACGTTCTCTGTGAATAATGCTACGGAAGGATGGCGGATATTGCCTTCGTTTAATAAGCGAAACGATGCTACAATCCCCGTGCAAACGCTCATCCCCAGGAAAGACATGGTATCGAATGTCATGTCGGGAAGTGTCATCCTCCGCGCCATCGACCTGACCGATGGCTTCTACCTGATTCTGATGCGACAAAGCGACGTACCACTCACAGCGGTGTACACGCCAAGTGGTTAGTTATGGGTGGTGATGTCACAAGGATTGAAGACGCACCAGCCGCTTTCAATCGCATGGTATCTCAAGTGTTGAGACCGCTTCGAGACTTTGCTCCAAGCTACTTCGATGGCATTTTTGTCCACAGTCGCGCTGAGGATAACCTCAGTGATGTCCACGCGAGACAGCAAGCTGTATGCAAATTCAAAGAAGTGCGTATTCTGTGCATCAGAGATTCCGGTGCTGAGCTGCTATGTGAGCAAATTAGGTTAGAGCCGATCCAGAGAAGGTGTCGTCCATCTACTCTTGTCCAAAACCCAAGAGCCCTACGGAGCTTCGTAAATGGATCGGTCTGGCCGACTACTTGCATAAGTAAACCAAGGATTACGCCGGTTCTATAAAACCTCAGTCTATACTGTTGAAGAAAATCGCCACGTGGTCGTGGCGTCCTGAGTATCACGCGGCGTTCATCGCAGTGAAGAAGAATATGGCGTCAGCGCCAGTACTGGTTATCTCGGACGACTCCAAGCCGTATTACTTTGTGTGCGATGCAAGTGATTATGCTATTGGTTTCGCTCTCATGCAGATTAATCATGAGGGCCGTGAAAGAGTCGTAAATTACCAGTCGCGACAGATGGGGCCGGCGGAGATGGACTATCCGATCCACGACAAGGAACTGCTAGCGATGCGCTATGCACTAATTAAGTTTCGAGAACACCTACTGGGCGAACGCACGTTCGCCCTGTATGCTGATCATGCATAGCTGCGCACAGCGATGCAAATGCCACACCTGTCTCAGCGAATGGCAAGATGGCTTGATTTCTTCTCCAAGTACAACTTCGTCGTGCACTACAAGCCAGGAAAGACCAACATTCTTGCTGACGCGCTGTCACGATACCCGGATTACGACCCTCGGATGGCATTGAGTCGTCAGTCTACTGACGACGACGATGAGGACGATCGGTGTGCGACGTGTGTGTCATTGAACTTTACTCGAGTCACACCCGAGTTATGCCATTTCGATGAATTCGTCGTGGCTTACGCGAACGATCCAGATCATGCGGACATGAATGCCTAGTTGCGCGCTCCCAGCTGCGCTCATACCTTCCAATCTAGAGCTGTTCAAATTCTCTGAGTGGATTCTCAGCGACATGCTGTAACCAAGTGCGCGAGTTGGACGAGGCATCTAGTCACAAGGGTAACAAGATTCGTGCACATAGACGTAGCAGAGTCGGTCTGTGTTCCACGCGTTCTCGCATATCTTCTCGAGCAGCACGCCGATAGAATGATAGGCGTGAATGTCTTCACTATTGGCAAGCCACTGTTGAAAGATCCTTTCATCTTCAAGCATCCGGTACCATCGCCGGACGAACGCGCACCAAGAACGCTGCGGTAATTCATACGAGATACCTTTAAGACACTTCCCGCGCAACCTGCGGAAGCGGCGGAAGTAATCCTGCATCATTTTAAGAGAGTCCGGAGCTTGCTCTCTGGACAGGTCGTACAGCGCCCAAGGGATCAAGTGCTGGTCCATCACGCAGTATCCTGAACTCCCGCAGATTGTGCGCGGGACTGCTGTATCGTTGGTATTCGCGTCTTCGGTCATATTCTGGTTTGAGTGACCGTTGGTGTCTTGCAGTTGAGCACTCACGTCTCGTGAGTGCTGTTTTGAGAAAAGGTTGATGTAATGGGATACCCCGTTGCTTTAGTAGTTTCGATCTAGTTTACATGTTACTCAAGTAGGGGAGCTACTTCCGAGGTAGCGGAAGTAGTACGTCGTATATTTTAGCTGGTTTAATGAGCTTGGTCCCATTATTAGCCAGTAAGATATAGGCACGTAGATTGGGTGTTCCCATGAGTCCAAGGGAACCATTTATACTTAGGATGATTTACAAGACAAAAATGTAAACAGAGTTAAAAGTACTTGATACCTAAAACTTGGGTCCAGGCTTCCTAAGCATAGATTTGTGTAAGTTAGTAGGGGTTGTTATAGCCCCGTTACATCGAGCTTTGAGCAAGAATAAAAATGGCTTTAGAAGAGATCGTTTTGCCCATTGGCTAATACTATCCATTATTCAAAACTTCTTCGTATTTTCACTAAATCATTATAAAAACCTCACTTCTATTTACATCAATAATGCAATTTTTCGTATATTACTTTTATTGTATTGTCATGTAGCTTTCTGGATGGCTGAAACTTCTGGTTTGAGTAAAATACAATACCTATTGACTTCACTGCGTCATAAATTAAACCTTTGAGAAACGACCAGACAAATATCAGGTAGAATCTTCTTATCTGCACTCAAATGGGCTCCTAATTGCGCTAAATGCTTCGGAATGAGCTTTTTACGCTGAGGTAATTTCGCCTAAAATTACAGGTTATGTCAAAATTGCGAGTAAAACGCGTGATGATCCATAAACAAGTGGGACAGAGTAGTACATTTTGGAAATCAAGAGAGCAGGAAATGAAAGCATCATCCTTTTTTATGAATACGGTGTCAAGTTTACAATTTGTTGTAAGTCTTTGACCATTTTGCCAAGGCATGTATCGAGGCATAGTAGATGCTTGTAGACAAGATTTATTTCCCGCCCAGCGACGACCCGATGGACGTTATTATCCTACAGGAAGATTGCAGCTACAATATCTGGTCAAGATGAGTCTTTTTATAGTAAACCGCTTGCTTAAAAGCCTCTCACGAGGATGTACTACTCCACCGAACGTCAAGATCGGTTCCGAGCGATCGCATAGCTTACATATTTTTTCAAGACCATGCCCCAAGACGCCGCTACTCGCTGTAACTATACTGCATAAATGCTGATGCAAGTGTTCAATCATCGCAACTCTATTTCCACCACGTTTAAAAACAGTTGTGCTTGAATAATTACGTCATCACCGCCACCGATTAGGATTTGGTGGAGTAGGCATTTACCTTCTTCAGTTGTTATAGCAGGTAGCATTGATCACATAGCGGAGTTTTCAGTTTTGATATTATTCTCATTCTTTGATCCTGTAGCAGGGAATTATTTGCTTGCACTGTCATAGAAGCTACTTACACTGAACACATAGTTAGGTGGTGTTTCGAAACCTCACGAGCACGCGTCATGCAGAAGAAGGTTATAATGTGAATAAAGGAATAAAGCAGAATTGTATTTAGTTTAGTTTATCTCCTGTCGTTAATTCTATCTAGTCTTCATTTAACTATACGTTAACACAAACAAGCATTGAAACTATCTGCTCACCACTCATTGCGTCCTTCTGTCGTGGCTCGGCTTTATAGGCTGATACCGTTAATATCGATTGATCAATCAGCAGTGTATTGCTTCATCAACACATTGTTACTTATCTAGCGAAGGTTGTGAGAACATTATGTTTGCCTTAACGGAACATTCGTACTTGATATGACATTGTGTAAACTATCATGTAACGGAGGCACTCCGGTACATTACTCTTAGGTCAAATGAGCGCGCCCATATGGAGGCGCTCACGTGTATGCAGATATAATCGTTCCGAACTATATTTTGGGTAAAATATATAATGCTCTCATCACGCGGTATCCCGCCCTACCCCTGCGCGGTACAGAGCCATTATTTCGCGTAATTAGTTTGACTAGGTGTGTACGTATTGCAGGGCGGTGTGGACCTATTATTCTCCATCGATTATTGCAAGTTGCACATGGAAAGGATTTTTTTGTGATCAGATGGTCTATTAACACGGTTTAAACTATGTTTAAGGTCTCTGGTAAATGCGGAGCCCTGAGTTCAGATTTGGTGTTTTCGGACGTAGACTCTGGCTGTGCCCAGACAGGCCTGATGACCCTTCCGGAGCCCGTTTGAAGCAACTCGATGCAGGCAAACAGCAAAGCGCCCATAATGGCAGAGGACTCTTTTCGGTGCTCTCGAGTTGCTATTGCACGTTTCTGGCAGACGCAAGATGCCCAAAAACTTTGCGTGGTTGCGAATAGTTCAGTAACTGCAGCCTTGTAGACGGATTACTTCCTGTAGGTCCACAGCTTTGTGTGACACATTGTCAGTAGAACATGCCACATTCTTTTCCGAACTCGTTCGGCCACTTTCCGATCGTCCTGAAAGCGGTCCTTCAGACTTGATGTTCGGAGCGGTGATACGTTGTATACTTGTCGACTAGAACGCTCATTAATAAAGAGATGAGTTCGCTGTATTGATACCGCTCACCTGCCCAATGTCCCACTTTTTTCTCATAATGCATAAGCGTACGGGCACTCCCATAATATAAGATCTGCTTTCTCCTTGCCCCCGGGCAGCCCGGTCGCTTTCGACAGTCGTTGTTCTCGGCTCTCTTAGCATGGTGGAATTTAAGTTGCCTGGTCGCTATCCAATACCCAGTTCATACTTGGAAATCAGTCAGACCATTACTATGATATGATGCTTGCCGAGGTGTATGGGTGAGCACTGCACGTTGCCATGCATCCGTGGTTGCACGTGCTTCCAAATGGTCCAGAAATATTCCCAAACGTATATCCAAGCCTTATTTTTGTGAAATCCGAAAGCTTGCTGTTACAGCGCAGCAGAGAAGGATTTGTTTGGCGTCAAGTCAGAGACCGACCACAGAAATCTGTGCAGCTGGAGGTGCGACTCAAAGACATAGCCACTAGCCTGTAATTCGAGTCGGACTGGATGCTGGTCTGCCGTGGAGTACACCTCGAGTACCGGAAGCGTCCCATACATTTCAATGTATGTCATCTTCCTGCTGGAGCAAATAATTTTCTGTGTTAGTATGTGCACACTGCCCAGTGGTTTGCTCACGATAACTTCACCGCTCTGGTAACTCTAGATGTATGGCGCAAGACCCGCTGGTGCATGTCGGGGTTGCAGTGGTGGATTCGTTCCCAGGCTTGTTTCAAAATGTATGTCTGGCAAAGAAAGAAGAAGAGCTGTAGCCCACCGCCGTAATTTGCCATCGTATGGGGTCGGGGATGGTGAGGAGGTCTGGGTATCGTGATGACACATTCCGCAGGTACAGTTCGTGAGATGCTGAGTCTTGCCAGGGTACAGACTTCGATTCTGTCGTATGCAGGTCTGGTTAACATGTGGCCGAGCGGATCCCGAATCCAGGGGTTCGCTTACCAGTGGACCAGAACCGCCTAATCTCCTTTGGAAAAAAATACCCGCACTGAGCCCGCGTGTTGTAAATGGAGAGGATTAGGATACGACAAATTCTTTTTCCTCCCACCAGCTGGCTGCGCTTCCAGGAAGTGCTCTGATTGTGCAACAACATGCGATGTGACTCGTTCCACCTGTTCCGGTGTTTGGGCGAGCCATTCTCCTAGCGTCCGCTGTAATTTTCGCCCGGGAATTCGAGTCGTGTGAGGAGGTCGTAGGCGTCCCCCCATCATTGGAGAAAAAAAACGCTATCTCTGTTGCGTGTGACAGTCCACGGTATGCCCAATGACGCCATGCCGTGGAATGACTGCCAGGACGTTGAGTTAGCCAAATAAAAAGGTACTTCGCTCGTAAGGTCTTGACGGCGACTGATACATCGAAAAGCCCGATGCCCCCAGCTTTTGTTGGTGTCACGAGCAAATTCAAGTTGACTTTGTGCCGACTTTTATTCGTCGTCGTACCGTGCAACCATAAAAATTGCTTGTGTAAATGGGTAGTTATGTCATCGCCCATTAGAATGTGTCGAAAACACTTGCTGTAAAAAACAATGAGGAGAGTACGATAGCGTTGAGGATAAGAACTCGATTCGCCACACTTGTCGCTACCTGTAATGCCGTGAGTAGGCGACGTTGAATCTTCTGGATCCTCACCGCCCAATTCTTATTCACTCATTCTCCCGTCCCGGTTTCAAAGCCTAGGTATTGGGTTGCATCGCCTGGCGGTATAACATCGATGCCTATTTAGCTTTTAATAAGCACTGACCGAATCAAAAATATGATTTTGCTCTTGTCTGGTTGAACATGCAAACCCAATAAAGCCCCAAAGGATTTAAAAATACTGAGAGCATGTGGCAGCTGCTCTGCCTGCTCGAGTAAAAGTGTTGAGTCATCAACAAATGCTAAAAAATAATGCCTGTGCCGTGAAAGACCCGGCGTTTGCAGTCCTCTGAACATGGATCTTACCTGGGTGCTAGACACAGCACCTCCACCACGAGCAAAAAATTAAGGTCGCGAATGGGCAACCTTGTCGAATTCCAGAACGCACCGGTAAGACTGAGGACTTCCACACGTTCACCACAAAACTGGCCGTCGTACCGTGGTGGATGCGTCGTATGAGGTCGACAAATCTTTTGTCAAAACCAAAGAAACGCAGAGTTTCACATAGAAACTCACGGTCGACGGTAGCGTAAGCCTTGAGAAAAAATCGAAGCAAGATACATCTGGTTTGCTCAGCGGTCAGATCTTCCTGGTCTGCTGTTGTCATCAATTGAGCCATCGTCATCACAACTGTGTTCCCCATTCGTCGATCATGTACAAACCCTGCTGTGAGTCGCTAGTAACTCTGGGCAGAAATCGCTGAAGCCGGGTAGCCAGCACCTACGCAAATACCTTGTAGCTTGTTCGTAACAGAGAAAGTGTTCTGTAATCCATGGCGTCTTCAGAGTCGCCCTTCTTCCGGAGAGGAATCATGTGCGCCTCGAGAAAAGAGGGAGATAGCTCTGCTCCAGCCATAATTTGGTTTCCAATTTGCACTAGCCCCGGTACCATTAGCGCCGCATTATCCTGATAAAAGTCGTTATTTAAACCTTTAAAGCCGACCGATTTATTCCGCTTGAGCCCTCTTATAGCCGAGAGCACTTCTGCTTCTGTAAACGGTTGCAGCACGCACTCATTATCCAGAACTGTTATGCGTTGATCCGGCTCTATTATCGCAAACTTTTGCGGCTCTTCCGTTAGGAGGTTGTTAGACGGAATTCGTTTACTCCGACTCAAGCCATGATCCCATTCTGAGGCTCATTGATCCGCCACCGATGCTCTGAGCGAAAACGTCGGTCCGTAACGCGCTTGAAGGGAAGTTAAGTGCTGGTCCCTTTCTTAATTGACGACCCGCTTGTAGGACCAGCGGAGACGTTACGTTGACCGCTCTAATGACTCTCCAAGGCGCACTAAATGAGCCCTCACGCATATCTTCCAGATTGGCGGACACCCACTATCGACGTGTTTAATGCTGCTGCCGGTTGCGCTTACGAAGTTTGGCTAGATAACGTTTTCGGTGCTATTTTCCCCTCTACGTACCACCTTAACACAGTGTATGCTAGCTTGTATATGCACTCCCCAGGACTGTATTGTGGGTTCCCTGCCCACCCCAGCGTCCGTCAAGTCACTATTAAGTCACTTTTAACTAGGCTCGTCTGATTAGCTCGGATAGGATACGAAGCTCGTTGGTGGCGAGTCATTGTATGATTTAAGTGCTTCGTCCTTAGATGGAGAACCACATGGTCGTGGCCCGAATACGGACATGGCGTAGACGTTGAGACCCAGAGGACCTCCGAAGCCCAGCGTAGGGAACGTAACAACGGTCAATCCAGCTCGCCAAATCCCCTGTCCAGTATGAGAAATAATGAGTTGTATCAAACGCATCATCGTCAGCACGATCCCGTAGATGCCGAGCGTCACTCATGCCCATCGCCCTTATCAGCTCTTGTATTTGGGGGCTTTCAGGCCAACAAGATTTCCGGGGATCGGGGGGCTTTGTATGCTATTAAAATCCCCTAACTGAATAGTGTCTACCGATGTCATGTTCCATTCCTGAAGACCATTTCGAGATCGGCTCTAATGTAGGTGCGTACAAATTAAGAAGAAACAAACTGTCGATTTGAACTCCGATCGTTCGTAAGGTCCATTTGTCTTCATTCCACGCTGTAGCTAGAGACGCCGCCTTAAATGTAAGCAAGATGGCCACTCCACGGGCCTTGGTAGAGCCGAGACTCCAATAAGACATAGTCGCTTAGTCCGGGTCTCGGTGCTTGCACTTCATCCTTTCCCAGTCTTGTTGTAGAGCTTTCGCTTCCTCTGCGGTCTCCATGTGTGCTTTTTGGATACACCAAGCCATCGTACTTCGATACACCGGCAATTGACGCCAGGCCGTCATCCACAGATAAGGCTCATTCATTAATGAGCCGAGAACGTTCTGGATTATGAACCGTCGGTTAGATTCTTGCCTCTGTGTCTTCCACTGTCCTTTGGGGTCGAAACTGTTCGGCAAAGTGTTACGCGCGTAGGCGTCTGCACACGATTTATCTGCTCCGTAAATGCGGTCTGAGAGTAAAACTCGTGAAGTTTCCTCAGTACTGGACGTGGGTTTATCTCTTTGGGGTGTGCTGGCCCTGCGTAGAAAAAGCCCTCGAGTACTGTCCAATCCGCCACGTTGGACGAAGAGTAGTAAGTCTCCTTGTACCTAACGTTGGTTGCAATCAGCTCAAAATGTGATCTGATTTTTTCGGGAAATCCGTCCACTAGCGCAGCAATCTCTTGATCATAGAGAAGCGCACACAACTAACGGTGACTTAATCCGGATCGCCGTCTTGGATCGCATAGTAAAAGTAAATTATCCCGGCGTAATTAAGGAACTCTGGTTGAGTCCAGTCGTCGAGATTGTCCATAAATGGCGACAGCATCGTGTGATCTGGTCTACGTCTCACGTGTTCGAGCCATCGCTCCACCCATATTTTGTTTGCTGATCCATCGGTGTATCGCTGAAACGCTTTACGCATCCTCCACGCAGTACCGCCTGCTCTCCATCATCCATTGAGCGAAGACCGAGTTGTCTAGTATTTTTAGAAGCTCTCCCGGAAATACAACGCGTTTAAAGCCACAGAATATGGTCTGGTGCGAGTCAGGATACCCGCTCCCACTCTTCAGTAGAGCTGTTGACGATAGGAGAATCCGGTTGCTGTGGGTTAGGCCACGCTTTCTAGCTGCTCCCACGCAGCAGCCCAGTCATCCCGATCTATACGATCGCAGCTCTCGTCACTTGCTAGCATAAGCATCGGCATCGGCTCGGCGCGGCCTAGCCTAAAGTCTGTAGTGTTGTGCTTGTGTGACGCGTCAGCCTTCCCTATCTCTGCTTGCTCATGATAAGACTCATACACTCTTTCCGCTTCATCGTCGGGGATTCCCGTAGACGACTCGGCGGTGTCGTTGATAGTGCTTGAAGACTAGTTGTCTCTCCACCGTTACCAGCGCGCGACTCTGTTCTTGCCGCGGGGTATCTGCCCTCAGAGTCAGAACCGTGCCCGTACCTTCCGGGGAGTAAGCTGTGACAGAATTCTTCTGGGGTGACATCGACTTGCACGTCTCCGCTCACTGCAAAGACCCCAATAGTGCCCGATTTTAGCCCTAGTCCATTTTTATTTTTGCGCGTTAGTTGCTTGCTTGCTCTCTTTTAATTAAAAATCTGGTTGCCGGCTAGTGCACCCTGAGTGCAGAAAAGCTGAATAATGGCGCTCGTAATACTGTAGTAAGAGCGGTGGACTCGGTGGTCTGTCTTTTTCCGGCCACCAATTCATCCAAAAGTCCCCAATTTAAAGCGGATATTCCGCTGCTGTCTCGACCACCTGTGATGACGTGTGACTGTGGTTAGAACATACTCTACACACCTTCAGCCATGCGAGTCGCCATCGATGCTCTTAATCACATAAATAGACCGTTTTTAGAAGTTTTATGCCACTCCAATTGTATCATTCCCTCCCCATGTGTCCACGGACACTATGTCCGATCTGAGCTCCAAGCATAATCTTCCAAGTACCACCGTACCTGCGATGCCGACTCAGCGCGTTTTAATTCCTTTCACCCTCGACAGACATTGTCCAAAAGGTTCACTCGTTGATCGTAAGCAAGCTGGTCTTCTAGATTTAATAGGCCCAAAAAATTGATACTGCGTTTCAGGCAGGCCGTCAGGTGCTCAAGCGACTTTACCGAATCATCTAAGTTTGCGTCCTCCGCCGCTTGAACAATTGACATGGTGAGACAGTTCCCGATAGCAGGTACCGCACTTGCCCTAAGCCCCAGTTTCATTTCCATCTCGGATAGTGTTGCTAAGAGGGGGGTGACACGGCTCTGATCGATAGGGCCTTTGTTTGCCGCTTTGCCAGACGCTGGACCTGCTGTCAGAAAGTTTTAATCTCATTTTGCTTATGAGTCAAAGTTAACGGAATTGGTGAAATTTGATCGAGCCCTCGATCACGCCCGAACGTTTTTTGGAGCGACTTCCCGGAAGTTACGGTCATATAAGAAGTTTCCCCTTGGCTTTCTCATCTTCTCGGATGTCTGATGTTTAATAGATCATCGGGAGGCTGGTGTCCGTTTCCCCGAACTGTGTCTTCGCCTCATAACATGTCTGTTGCTTCTCATCACCCTCTGTTTGCCAGTTTTTATTGTTCTCCTCCTCTACATGATTAGCTCTCTTTACAGTGCTTGGTCAGGCCGGAATTGCGCGGGAATTCAAGTTTCTTGAGCGACCTTTTTTAAAATTTCGGGCTAACAAAGGTTGTTGCTCCATCGGTTTGGGTAGAGGCTGTAAATGCTTGAATTTCGTCCCTTGTTCAGCTTGGGGTGCGCTACTCACTGCGGGAGAGGCGTTGAGCTCCCTCGCTTGATATGTACATGCTGATTCTCGCTGCCGCGAAATCGAGACAGCTTCTTGAGTATCTTTCTTTGCTGCATCCTGGAGTGTTGACCGGCTCGCCGCCATAGATCTGATTTCACCCGGACCAGAAAACGATTTGGCTAGGTCCTCGAGCTCCCGCACACCATCTTCTGTCACGACTAATCCTCCTGGACCTCATAACAAGGCATCGGTGAAGCTGCACTGGGCTATTGTGTGTCCCAGATTACCACATTGTAGACATTTAAGCCTGTGTCCAAAATTGGGTACTTCAAAATGAGGGTAGTGTTTAACCAGAGGAGTCGCACCACACCATCTAAGAATTTAGGACAACCCGCCAGCTTGAATGTAACTCTCCTAACGTGGACGTCCGTTATTCCGAGGTATGAGTGTACAGGTCTACCTTCTCAAATTCGGTCGGTATTTTTGCCTTTAAATATGCTGCGATCCTGCCAAAGTCACTAAATCGGCTGAGGTTATGTCGGTGTACAGTGTATTCTACACGTCTCCCTTGTGGTTTCCATCCAGCCCTTGCTTTCTTTGCTAGATAGAACCGTTGTCGGGGATGTGGGCGTTCTGGAGCCGATACACTTTTATATAGAACGGCACTCGGACCTCCTTGTGGCGTTCAGATGTAGCTCTAGCAAAGAAATAAAAATGCATGGTTCTGGTTACGTGATCCTACCCAGTAGTCTTGGCCTGACTCAGCATAAGATTGATATCAGGGAGATTAATTTGCTCAAGCTCCGCTGATTCCAGGATTGCCTCCTTCATGGCCTTTGTAGTACGTCGACTTATTTTTATAGCGCGAGCTCGATCCAACTGCAAAATTGATTCTACTTTCTTTTCTGCTTGGATTGTACTATATAAGCGCAGTCTCTCTTCACTTTTCAGTGCTTGCTGGATAAAGTCAGGTATGCGCCTTTATGACACTGTACCTTTTACTAGCCCCGCAATGACCACCCACTCGTCATCTGTGCTTTCTCGTACTTGGTGCTGCCCTGCACGAGCAGTTGGTGTCGCACACAGTGATCTAAGACGAGAAATGATTTGCCCTGTGAAACAGAGGGGTCGAACATGAACTCTTCAATTTTTTGGTAGAGGTTGCCAAATCGCGGCGTTGCTGGACGTGAAGCCGTCGCTCCGGTACAGACCACTCGAGGCCAGTGATTTAAAAATGGAGCTTGGGACAATTTGTGTTGGCTGGAAAGACGACGGATTATCTATGTAAATGCCCATTTTGTCGTTAACAGGTCACGCGAAATCGCCGTCGCCATTTTCTGCCAGTTTGAAAATATCCCTCGCCCTTGTACGATAACTTGCTCAAATAGCCCGACAAAAGCTGCAGCTTCCTCTGCGGTCGGAGACGGAAAGCGCTTCCTCCCCGCCGGATGAGCCTCCAACTGGACTGGCACTGCACTATAGGCTTCAGCGAATGATCCCTTTATTGTGGTGCGCCACGCTTCTACTTGTCTCACGTTCGATGACTCAGCCATGTCCTGCACCAGCTCTTTAAACATATTTATCGATGATACAGTGCGCTGGCTTTGCTGTCTCCCAGGGGCTGGCGGAATTGACGTAGCCTTGACAGCCGTACCGTCTCTTATTGTAGCCCTGTCCTCACCTGCTTCTCCTGGTTGACCTTCGCCCCCTCTTGTACGGTGCTGTCAGGGTCTAAGCTACCGGCCTGATAAGGCTCAGGAGAGGTAAAATCCCGCAATATCGCCGATAAAGTGCTCGGATACGGCGATTGGACCACTGAGTTTGACCCGTTGCTCCTCTCTCTCGCTCGGGTGATATCAGCTATGGTAATACCTGTCTCCGTCTGCGTCACCCACAGTTCGTGGATGCCGTCTCCACTTGAGCCGTCTGAGCATGCTTCCGCTCTCAACAAGACCGATACGTGTGGCTCTATCACCTCCCTTTCCTGTCCTCCCTCAAGAAAGAGCAGGGGGGGCGACATCGCGCTCTTGTCTAGGTTGTATTAAACCAAAAGGGACCTGATTATGCTCCTTATTGACCATCTGATCACTGCTTCGCAGAATAAAGAGTGAAGCTGCACATAGAAAAGATAGATAACGATACATAGAGAATCAATGAATGAGCTAAAAGACACTTTGATCCAGGCTGTGCTCTGGAGTAGTCGTATGCGACTGTACTTGTAACGGGGCACCCTGAAGCTTGTACTGGTGACATTACTAGCTACTTATTCTGATGACAGAATAAGGCGGTGCCTCGTAACTTCACGTATACTCGTACGTGCAGAGGAAGACGGTAAGAAGAAGCGAGTACTTGGTTAAAGTAAAAAGTAGAACTGTATTTATAATAGTTAATGTCTGCAATAAATCACTATTTATCCTCATCTAACTATGTCTGAATACAAATGTGCAAACCAACTATCTGCTCACCACTCATTGCGTGCGTCTGTCGTGGCGCGTCTTCGTTGGTTGATATAATGGCCTACATCAACCAATAAGGAACTACTCGTAAGTGCTGCAGAATGTTTGTCCTTATGACAATATTCTGAGAATACAACTCTTATAGTTATATTCTATTAACAATTTCTTATAAATTGTTATGTAACGATTCACCCCGTTACATCATTCCCCCTTAACCATCAGTCACTTTAGTGACTGATTGACTAAATGGATACTCGTCCCAAATCAGTTGGGAAAGGAATTGCACTTGTTGGTCCGAGTCCACTTTCCAACAATTCATTGCATGGATATCAAGTCCATGCGGTGCGCGAGCAAGGCCGCTGAGAGCGCGTCCGCACGTCTTTGTGCGGACGCCGAAGCAGAAACCACAGCAACTGATGTCTCATCGGTTGCTGAAGCGTCTCAGCCTGAGTCACCTGGTGACGCAGGCGCTCGTCAAGAAGACACTCATGTCTTCACAGAGTATGAGCTCGGAGTCTCATACTCTCCCGATACGGAAGAGGGATCCGTATCGAAGGTGATTGAAACCAAGCCGCCTGCCAAGCGTGGCATGGATGATGCTATGCGTCGCAGCATCTTTGGTTCATCTGATGAATCAGATGAACCATCGCCGAAGCGAAGGCGCTCGAGGTCGCGAGACTCGGGCGCTAACAGTGGTGTCGGTTCTCCTATTGACACCACTTCGCAACGAGGTGCCAGTACTTCTGTCGGCACGTCGCAAGAAGAGCGGGACCGCAGTGTGTTTCGTCTCGCTCACGAGAAGAAGGCATGGATGCCTCCTAAATCCGTCATGGATCACTTGTCGGCGACGACGAGTGATCATTATCAAACACGGTTGTTAGATTCGTCAAGGATCCATCACCTTGACCCCAGTGCGAAAAACTATCGCGCTGAACATGAATTCTTCATCGATGCTTTCTTTAAATATCGATGGTACAGTGGGAATCACAAGCGTGATGGTCCCTCACTGCTTCAAGCGTGGAACGCCTACATCCATAACCTTGAGGATGTAGGTCGTGACGCTTGGAACGACAAACTTATCAAAGCTCGTGATAAGTTTGAAAAGCGAACCCCGACAGGTGCACGCTACAAGCTGCATCGTCTGTCAAGGGAGAAAGGATTACCCTGCCTCTCATGGGGAGACTCGTGCCCATGTTGTGTGAACAACTCTGCACGAGCACCTAAGGAGGCTTACCTCCTTACCAGTCCATGGTGGCGCGTACGTATCTCTACTGAGATGTACGAAGGGATTGACAACCTGAAATCCCTTTACGACCGTGCCGGGAAGACTTTCTCCGGCGGTCCTTCTGCGGCACAGGATGTGCCGCGTCGTACTGCTCAACCAGACCCAGTACGTCAATCATCAGTTGGGAGCGGGGCTCCCAAGTATCCCAGGACGGGGGATAGCCGCGCCACCGGACGAGATAACTCGTCTGACGTCTGTTCACGTCGCGGTGGTTCAACAGCTGCTCAACCAGATAGCGCTGGCCACCGCGAGAGTCCTCTAATGGAGGTGGAGGAGGAGGAAAGACGCTCTCCACACGATCATGTGGATCGGTGTGTTCCCGAGAGCTTCTTTGATCGCGTAACGCAAGGGTTACGCGGCGATCTCGAACATGAGCGGGACAGGCGTCTCCAAATGGCGGACACTGTCTCGAAGCATCGAGCTAAGTTTGCCTTTGCTCAGCTTGAGAACGAGAAAGCTCTGACATCTCTTCGTGACGAGCTAAAGGTAGCTCGTGGGATTGTTGATCGGTCTCGGGATGAGATAACTGCTCTTCATACCCTTGTCGATGCCCACCATCGGGAGCACAAGGCTCTCTGCGAGATGCTTGAGCGCAAGGGCGTTCTTCATCGGAAGAAGCAGCGTACTGATGGTACGGCTTAAGCCGACCAACGTAAAACGTGGAATGCGTTCGCATCTTACGTGGCAATTCGATCTTGTTTGCATTGCCTAGGCGGTGCAATACACGAAATGGGCCGATGTACTTGGGTAGAAGTTCACTACTACCCACGTAAGTCACTACATGCTTTGGTAGATTAACCGTAGACAGTAGGACTAAGTCACCTTTATTACATAAAAGGGTGTTTGCCCTTCCATTCTTGTCAGCGTTTTGCTTTTGCTTATCCACCGCTTCGGCGATGGAGTCTTGCACAAAACGGACTACCGTTTCACGAGCCAGTATGAACTCATCTGATGACTCGTTAGCTTCAGTGTGCTGTGACCGCACTGCAGCAACATCAACCTTTTCTTCAGTGAGGGCTTCCAAACTCTCACTGGTATCATCTTCTTCGATATCGATGCAATCGATATCGGCATCAAACGCAATGACCTCTTCGTCAGAGCGTGATGAGCGTGAACCAAATCGGTTTTTGCTCGCGCGATTACCTCCTCCCCTTAAACCAGAGTTACACTCTAGTAAGGTGGGTACACTCGGATGGCGTAAGCCATTCACGTAAAACGGTGTATGTGTCGTGGACGTATGCACCGAGTTGTTATTGGCAAACTCTACCATGGGCAAGAACTCACTCCAACTCTTAAAGGAGTGTACGTATCCTCGAAGTATTTCTTCGAGGACACGATTGGCACGTTCCGTCTGACCATCTGACTCTGGATGATCAGATGTTGACATCTTCAAGCGCGTTCCGAGTGATTTGAACACGGAACGCCAGAAATCAGCAGTGAAGCGTGGATCTCTGTCTGATACGAGTTCACGGGGCAACCCATGAAGTCGGAAGATGGTGTTGATATAGACACAAGCACAGCCACTTGCTGTGATTTACTCGGGTACATCCACAAGGTGTACCATTTTGCTGAATCTGTCAACAAATACGAGAATACCCGTATTCCCGCGTGCGTCTTTGGGTAACCCGAAGACGAAATCCATTGAGATGGATTCCCAGCACTCTGCCGGAACTGGTAGAGGCTGTAAAGGTGCACGCAGTGAAGGACTTGACTTCACTCGTTGACAGACTTCGCATGCGCGAGCATATTTGCACACAAACCGATACTGGCGGGGCCAGTAAAAGTCTCGACTCACCGTGAGATATGTTTTCTCTCGGCCACGATGTCCTCCTATAGGAGCATCGAGATACTCGAACATGATCCGCAAATGCAGATCAGTATCATCTGGAATGACAACACGTGGTGTGTCACCAGAAACGGCTGTATAATACAGTAAACCGTTGCGAGTAGTGTATCGATCTGATGCAGATCGATACGCAGACGACAATCGTTTCAACGATTCTAGAGATGGCTGTGAGAGATGTGTCAACAATTTCATAATCTCACCATCTTGGGCGTATGCCCGCCTCACATCATCATACAACGTTGTAGATGGGACTGAGGACGTCATAACCGCAACAGTGACTGTCATACTGTTGGGTTTCGCGACTGTTTCAAAGTCGGGACGACGTGAGAGTGCATCAGCGACGACATTAAGTCGTCCTGGTTTGTACTCGACCGTAAAGTTGTATTCTGCAAAGAATGACAACCACCGCGCCATTCGTTGTAAAAGGTGCGGGCTGTTCACTGCCGTGCGTAATGACGCATGGTCAGTGTAAACAACGAAGGGTCTATCTCCTAATAGATAGACTCTGAACTTCGCGAGTGCACACTTCATGGCAAGGAGTTCCTTGTCATGCACTGGATAGTTCCGCTCAGCTGGTTGCAGCTGACGCGACTGATAGCAGACGACGCGTTCAACGCCTTCAAGATCGTACTGCATTAATGCACAGCCGATTGCAAAATCGCAGGCATCACAGACCACATGAAATGGCCTGTCCTGATCGGCTATTGCTAGGACTGGGGATTGTATCAAGCTCTGCTTGATACCATCAAAGGAGCGCTGACATTCAGCGTTCCATAACCACCTCTCGTTCTTTTTCAACAAACGAGAGAGGTGTACAGTAATCTCGGCGTAATTGCGTGAATACTTGTGCAAATACGCTGCTAGCCCAAGAAATTTTCGAAGACCTTTGACATCAACCGGCACAGGCTAGTCGGTGATCGCCTTGATCTTTTCGGGATCAGGACGTTCACCGTTCTTACCAACGATGCACCCAAGAAGTGGTATTTCGCTTGCTGCAAATATACACTTCTTGAGGTTGGCATACAATTGATGCTTTCGCATGATTGTAAGAACCTGTCGGACGTGGTATCTGTGAACCTCAACGTCCGACTTTCCATCCGTAGCCCGACTATGGATGAATACATCATCGAAATAACTCGGTGCAAATTCTCGTACTGGTCTTAACAGATGTGATACACATCTGTTGGACGTGGCAGGGGCATTACTAAGCCCTTGTGGCATTACTAGCCATTCCCAGAGCATGCCGCTAGGCGTGCTCACTGCGGTATAGGGTATATCCCGTTCCCGCATAAGGATTTGATAGAAGCCATCCATCAAATCCATGGACGAAAAGATGGTACTCTTTGACATACCATCAATGATTACGTCCTTCCTCGGTATTGACGTCTGAGCCGGTACCGTTGCAGCATTCAACTTGTTAAATGCATGCACTATCCGCCACCCTCCTGTTGCTTTTCGCACACAGAAGGTCGGAGAGCTATGTGGGGAAGTTGATTCCCTCACATGGCCTGCAGCTAAACGATCGGCAAAGAACTTGTCGATCGCAAGTACTTGTTCACGAGGCAGTGACCACTGCTTCATGACACAGTACTTCGAGCCTGGTTTAAGCTCGACCTCGTGTCGAATACCTTTATCCTTCGGTAATTCGCACGGAACAGTTTCAGGGAGTACATCCTTGAATTCAACCAAATCTTCATAGAGAGGATTTGTCTTGAGCGAATCCCACGATTGGGAGTTATATCGCTCAACTCGTGTCTTTTCATCGAGGACGCTCTCGTCCATCGATGAACTACTGAGAACTCTCTCGTTCTCAGTAAACACTGTTGCTGACCTTATGTCGGCCACGCACTCGTCGTCAGCAACGAGTACGCAGATCTGCTTGACTTTGCCACTACGCAGATCACGCAAGAACCTTTTATGCTCGAGCGTTGGCAACTGAGTGATCTCCGAAGTTAACCTCGAAGGCGCAATCAGATCAAGTGCATAAGCGTCTATACTTGATCCGTCATTGACTAGGACATTCAATGTCTCTGTCATTTCCTGGGGACTTATTCCCTCAGGCCTCGAAGGACTTATTCCTTCGGCTTCCCGGGGACTTATTCCCGCGGGTTTCGGGGAACTTATTTCCGCCGTATTTGTAATATTGGGACTTATTCCCTTAACTTCCTCTATCTGGGGTTGCGCAACCACAGCGAGGTCCTCTACGAAAGACTCTCCAGTCGATCTAGGATTATCGTTTCGCTTAACCTGAGCGATCGATTGTTTCTCTTCTAGATGTTCCCCGCTAGGGATACATCATTGTTTCGGTCCACTCGACTTATTCGAGTGGTGGACCTTCGGCGCAGCCTGTGTTTCCTCACAGCCGCCGGAACTTTGCTCCGAAGTGTAACCATTTGTTACACTAAGTTTTTTTGTAGTCGTACTAACGACCGTACCACAAGTGAGGCCATCGCACTCACCCGTAGTACATCCACACGCTTGTGGACGCTCCAAAACGTTCATCAGATGGCCATCTGATGAGCAAGCGGCAGGCATCGTTACTGTTCGATGTTGCCAGTTTACCCGTGGTTCGTACCCTCTGAGCCACGGTATTCCAAGGATGACATCAAATTTGTCATCCAGATCCAATACGATAAAGTCATCGTCATATTGGGTATCTTCTAGCGTATAGTGGATCTTCACTATACGCTTCATGACGGTTACGGATGCGCCTGTCTCAAGACGTACCGTCATCCTCGTAGGAGGTGTGTCACATTCACTAAACTTGAAGTGACCATCTTCTAGCGATTGGCGTCGCACAAAATTGTTGGAAGCCCCACAATCGACTAGAGCTCGAAGGGACAACTTATTTGTCACTTCGAGTTTCAAGGTAATGAGTGAGATCTCATTACCTAGAGCAGCAACACACAACGTTTTTGTGTTGGGAGCAACCTTCATCAAGAGGCCTACAAATTCTCTTGACGTTGCTGGACCAGTAGGGTGCTCCGCACCTACTGATCCTGTCCGTTTTTTGACGGTCCATCCCGTTGTTGCGTCTTTGCACCAACAGCGGACCCGCGTCCCTGCCCCTTCCTCATGGGTGGACGGTCACTACGCCCAGTGTTGCGAGACACTGGACGAGGGGCACTACACTCGTAAGCGTAGTGTCCTGTCTTTTGACATCTGTTGCATCTCTGCAACTTCTTGTAGCCTGTAGAGCGAGCCTTCTCGCTCTCTACATAACAGAGTTCCATCGGCTCTGGACCTCCGTTGTCATATCGTCTCGGTTGACGATATGATGTCGAGCTGGCGCGAGCCTGTCTCAGACTGAAGTCTTCCTGTTCCGAAATGGAAATGGCTTGTTCTAGTGAATCTAGTTCAAGTCGGAACAGGTGAGTCTTGACGGGAACATCCGCAAGACCCTGCATGAACACCGAAACCAACGTGTGTTCATCCATCGGGTTAGAATTTATGCAACTCGTGAGATGTCGTATGTGTTGCGCGTAAGCGTGCACATCGCGCTTACCTTGTCTGAGCTTCAAGAGTTCAGTTCGAGCTCTGAACTCAGCTCTAGGCGGTGCCCAAGTCTCGGCACGTCCTGCCTGATTTGACTGGGCAAATGCAACTTGCATATCCCCGACGTCGATGCGACGCGCCCTTATGGCGTCATCCAATTCGACGAACCATCTCAAGAGGGAGTCCTCATCGACCCCCCTATACTTGGAGATGTCAATCTTCAAAGTCTCGGGTCGACGCGAGTGCATCGACCCACCAGCAGCAGCCTGCTGCTGTCTCAACAGTTCAAACTGTTGAGCACCTTGTTCTCTCAACAACTCTGCTTGTTGAGAACCTTGTTGGTGAAGCAAGGCTACTTTCTCGCGTTCAGCGTCAAGTTCATTTTGAATGAACTTGGCGATAGTAGCATGTTGGGCATCTCTATTGAGAGCCTCTAGCATGACGCTAACAGCATGGATGCCCATGGTTGAACCAATCCGTTCAACCGCATCCCATTCGACATCGCTTAAATGGGAGTAGCCGTCACGCGTAGCGTGAAAGCTTTGTCATCTTTATCATCCAACATATTCATGTTAGATGTGAACGTGGTCCTTGGACGGACTACGAAGTGCTACCAGGTGTAACGGGGCACCCTGAAGCTTGTACTGGAGACAGTACAAGCTACTTATTCTGATGACAGAATAAGGCGGTGCCTCGGAACTTCACGTACACTCGTACGTGCAGAGGAAGACGGTAAGAAGAAGCGAGTACTTGCTTAAAGTAAAAAGTAGAACTCTATGTATCATAGTTAATGTCTGTTAATAAATCACTATTTATCCTCATCTAACTATGTCTGAATGCAAATGTGCAAACCAACTATCTGCTCACCACTCATTGCGTGTGTCTGTCGTGGCGCGTCTTCGTTGGTTGATATAATGGCCTATATCAACCAATTAGGAACTACTCGTAAGTGCTACAGAATATTTGTCCTTATGACAATATTCTGAGAATACAACTCTTATAGTTATATTCTATTAACAATTTCTTACAAACTGTTTTGCAACGATTCACCCCGTTACAGTCCTAAACAGCCAGCACGAGCGAATGTCGTTCCAAGCACCGCTGCCTTGTAACGGGAGTCGCATGTGCCACAAACTTGGTACATGTGTCCCTGGTAGTCGCGATCTTTTCGCAACTATTCTTAAATCCGTTCATCGGTTCGTAAAAACAATTGGATCTCCCTCTTTTGCCACGCCCTTGTCCAGAGCGCGATGAGTCGCTTGAGCCTAAGTCTCGCTGTTGGTGTCAGCACAGCTGCAGCACTATGCATGGTTCGTATGCGCCGTGCAACTTACTCGAATCTAGCGCTGCGTGTGCGCCCACCCGTCTTGGAAAAGAGGCCTAAGATGGTGCCGTTTGGGGCTGTCGCAGGCCAAAACCGAGGCCCGAACCCCATGAAGCCTGTTCTGTACATAGAGGACCCGTACTTCTACGTCCGTGATGACTCTCGCAAAAACAAGGAGGTGCTGGAGCACTTGCGAAAAGAAAACGAGTACACTGACATCAAGACAAAGCACCTTGCAAACGTGCGCGCCAACATCTATAATGAGTTGCTGTCACACGTGCAGGAGACCGACGAGGACTACCCGTACCCACATGGTCCGTACTTGTACTACAACCGGACCGTGAAGGGAAACAGCTACCTATTTCACTGTCGCAAGTCTAAGGCGAAAGAAGCTGCAGAAGAGCTGCTACTGGATGAAAATGAGATCGCCAAGGGCCACAGTCACTGCCAGATTGTCCGTGTCTCTCCTAGTCCTGATCATCGATATCTGGCCTACATGGTGGACTTCGTCGGATATGAAACGTACACTGGCTATGTGAAAGACCTGCAGACTGGGGAGTTGCTTCCTGACCGCATCAAGGATATTTCTAGTCTTTGCTGGGGAAAAGACGCATCTGTTCTATACTACGCGACACAGGACGACGCCCACCGTCAGGACAAACTTTGGCGCCACAAGGTCGGATGTAAAGATGCTGATGAGCTGCTTTACACGGAAGATGATGAAATTTATAGTGCCAGCTTCCAGAAATCCCGCAGTGGAAACTTCATGTTTTTAGTTTCCTCGAGCAGCGAAACAAGCGAGGTGTCCTTCATTGACTTGGATAAAGCATTGGAGCCACCACAAGTAATCGCCAAGCGACAACAGGGATTGATCTATGAGGTTGACGATTTCGCTGGCAGCTTTTACATTGTCACAAACAAGGACAAAGCCACGAATTTCAAACTGATGAAGACATCCGTCACGCTGTTATCGCCTGAGCACTGGGTCGACGTCTTTCCGTACGACGAAACTATCAAGATAGACAGTATCGACTGCTTCAAGGACTTTATGGTCATGGAGGGTCGGCATGGCGGCTACTCGCAGCTCTGGATTGTTGTTCTGGAGGGAACTAATAAGCATTCTCGACACCAGCTTACGTTTGAAGAGCCGATTCACACCGTCTTTGGTTCCGTCAATCGTGACTTCGACACGAACAAGTATCGATTCGTTTACTCGTCGATGACAACTCCTGGAACGACATTCGATTACGATGTCAATACCCGTAAGTCCAAGCTGCTGAAAGAAAAGCCCGTACCAAACTATGACCGTTCTCTGTACCAAGTTGAACGCTTGGAAGCGAAAGCAAATGACGGGACAATGGTGCCTATTTCACTTGTATATCGTTCTGATATGCGAGTGCAGGGCCGCCAGCCACTGCATTTGTACGGTTACGGTTCGTATGAGATCTCAATTGATCCGAGTTTTGTCTCCTCCATCTTGCCGCTGCTCGACCGAGGTGTGATATACGCAATCGCGCACATCCGGGGTGGTGGAGAATTGGGTCGGACGTGGTACGAAGATGCGAAATATAAAAATAAGGTCAACACTTTTGCCGACTTCGTCTGCTGCGCTGAGCATTTGGTGAATACTGGATACACAAGTCCTAGCAAGATGACGTGTGAAGGTCGAAGTGCCGGCGGGCTGCTAATGGGCGCAGTGTTGAACATGCGTCCAGACCTTTTTACGGCTGCTATCGCTGGGGTGCCCTTTGTGGATGTGATGAATACTATGAGCGACGCTTCGATTCCGCTTACGACTGGAGAATGGGAGGAATGGGGAAACCCAAACGAGAAAGCTTACTTTGAGTACATGCTCAGTTACTCTCCGTACGAAAATGTGAAGCAGCAAGCGTACCCCAACATTTTGGTCACGAGCGGTTTGTACGATCCACGTGTGGCATACTGGGAGCCCACGAAGTGGGTCGCTAAGCTGCGCGATACCAAGAGCGACCAGAACGAGGTGTTGTTGAAGATGGATTTGTCATCGGGTCATTTCAGCGCCAGCGATCGATACCATTATCTGAAGGAGAAGGCATTCGACCTCGCGTATCTGTTGGACCAGCTACGGGCAATTAGTGAAGACGACAAGAAAGCGCCTGAAGCTGCTTCGAAGCTTTAAAAACGGGAGCTGTACGTTGAAACGCAACAGCGTGAAAAGCCTTCTGATCACCACAGTGCCGGGCATGTAATTCCTTGATGTGCTTCCTACTTCTTACGCTTTCGACGATCCTCTTCGTAAAAACTACCTTCGCTTTTTGTTGCAACTGCGGCTGCGGCTTTAGCATTTAACTCCACTTCGTATCGGAAAGCCATCCTTTCCTCACGCTGACAACAAAGTATTGTCTTAGAGCAGCCATAGGCAGCCTGCGTTAGGTTGAATCGTGACAGGTACAATTCCTGCATCGCCAAGTCTTCCGTGAGCGGCGAGCACAGCTCGCTCTTTAAAACCGTGAGCACCTGTCCAGTGGATGCGCAGATCTGCACTGAATCTGACGTGGAGTACTGCAAGACAATCCCGCGCTTGTGTCCCATGGGCTTCGAATTTGGTCGATACGTCTTTACAATGTTACCGACCGCGAACTTGAGCGTATCGACGAGGCCCCGGAACTGCACGTACACAAGGTATTGCGCTTCAGCGGCAAGTGGTGACCACACTTGTCGTGGCCTTAAGCTGGGTTCTTCGCGTGCTTTCCACGGAACGGTACAGTCGCCTAAGCTACCTACGCTCAAAACCGCCCCAACACATTTGGGAACAGTTGCTTGATAGCCGGAACCGACGTTAGGCTTGAGGCGGCCCAATCCATTTCGAATAGCCCGATTTTCAACAGCTTCCAGTGCCTTTCTAATGTTGCTTCGGTTCGGATAGTACTTGTAGCGGCACACAAAGTAAGTCTTGCCTCGTTCACGGAACCCGCGCTTGATTTCATCTTGGATATCAGCGTATTCCTTGGGAGACACAACGTGGCAAATCTCCATCACAGCGTCGATGGAGTTGCTGTCCTTATGCGGCGATAGAAAGACCTCGTTTTCCAGAACGCCACCCTTGATCGTAGCTTTCACTTCCTCCTTGACATCATAGGGTTTGTAATACCACTGGGCCATAAAGCTGGATACAGATCGGTCATGCCGTTGTGAGAACTGGACTGAGCTTACTAGCGCAACATAGGAGTCATCTGGATTCCCTGAGTCCAGCATAACGCAGTCTCCTACTTGGACATTAATGTGATCCCCGGGTGCGTCGCTGTCATCCGAATCCATTTCCCTTTTCAACAATTCCCCACTGTTACCCTTCGTGATGTCGTCAGACTTCGAAGCAGCAGCATCATTCGCTTTTACTTTGCTGGCACCACGGGATCTGGAACTGTCGCTCTCCGAGTCGGACGTGACTACTAGCCGCTTGACACACGCACGCGTCACTCGACTCGGGAGAGATCTGTCGCTCAAATTATTTTCGCCTCTACTGTTCAATAAAATTAAATTACCGTCAGCGGATCTTGGCTGCTGATCGACTATGGGCTCCTGAGGGTCGTCCGGGCTGGCCGTGTGCTCATTCCGTCCAATGGAAGCGCTCGCCATATTGCCACACAAACTTACCCACAACTTGTTCAAGCTGTTACCAACAGCACGAATATATGGCGAGGCACTAACTGAGCTCACACGATCTACCCCCGAAACAAAACGCACTCCGCACACTCGATGGCAGCCTGGCTGTCGCCTGCTGCTTTCTATTGTGCCTACTTGCAAAAAGATGAAATGCCACGGCTATTTTTGGCCAATCGTGCATTACCAAGTTTTGCATTTATGCTGACTGGGGGAGGTATGCCTAGCAAACGATAAAAGCGAGCCAATCGTCGACGTCCTCCCTCCTTCCCAGCATCTTACTCAAGTTAATACTAACGATACCGGTTTTGTGTGGTAACAATAGTCTATTTAGTCACCAGCCTGGATTCTAGAACGTTCCCTCGCTTTCGCGTTTACTTGCAGCACACCAAGTAACGATCAAGTTTCTTGCCAAACGCTAAGCGTCCGAACGCATATGTAGCCATAACTGCCGGAACGCTTGTGCACCAATTTCCGTTGCGCATTGAAAGCAAGAGAAGATGCTCATTGAGCTGCTGCTAGTCGCCGTCGTTCCCGTTGCAAAGCACAAGCCTTGTCGTAAGAGACGACGCCTAAATTGCTGAAGCTCGGAATGCTCGCCTACGTCTGACACGGCTTTAATGGCCCCAAATTTTGTAGCGTTCTCTGTTCGATTGTCTGAAAACTTGTTGCGCAGTCGCTATCGTGCTACCATGTGAACTGGATTACTTATATCAAAGGGCGAGCTCCGGAGCGTGCTGATTCATCATCTTAAATTAGCCAAGTCAGCATTTTGTTCAGATTAAGTGCTTGTGCGCCTGATGGTATTGACTGTAAGATAGTGTCAGGAGACATGACTTCGATGACGTCACAGTGGATAAGTGATTTCGATCAGCGAACCAGCTGACCTGTTACGTTGGTCGTGGTGGGTACGTTGAGTGGGAAAATTGTTTACCAAATAACCTTAATGGTACGTTTGAGTGGGTACGCCACAATCCAGAAGGTTTAGATTCGACAGGATCGCGCAAGATATTTAAGAGAGCTCACTTCCGAATTAGCAGGTCTACTAACGTGGCCTTAATCGGAAGAGCGAAGCGCTTTGGCACGCAATCAGTAGGGAAGTCATTCACCATCCATTAGCCCTCCATACATGAACGAGCCATCGAGAGCAGCAAACTACCTCTAACATGATGTTTTAGGAATATTGGAGGCTGCTGTAACCTTCTTTGTGGATCTTAGAAAGAGACCCTTCCAGCCACGTACAGCTTGCCCTACACTGTTAGAAATCCAAACATCTCTAAATTTGCCAAATTTGCTTTGGCTATTCCAAATCTGTTTTGCTTGAGAGAGAAGGCGGCACTGCTCGGAGCTGGAGCCACCCACGAGAAAATGCGACATCATGCAAACCTCTTCTTTTGTGGTAGTTTTTTCACGCGTACAACTGAATCAAGTTGCAAAAAACTATGCGGCAGTTGTCGCTGGAAAATTATTTTGATGCTCTCAGTGCAGTAACTTAGTACAGTAGACTTAGGCAACGCGATCAGCCTTTACCTATGGGTGTCGAGCATTTGCTTATGTGATCATATTTACCTTTGATCTATTTTAAGCTAATCACGCGCGTGCGTTACAATAGTGGCCTTACCAAATTGTAACCCTGTCTTTAGCTATATGCCTAAAGATGGTGGCAAATTTGATCGTACTTACTGCGGGTTAGGTACACCTAACCGCGTTATTTACAGACACACAGATGCACACATAGATAAGTATGATTCGTAAAGCTCGGCAATCAGCTTGCGCACAGTCACTAGTAGCTTCACCCTTCGGGATCGCAACTACGTTCGCACAGCTATTCGATCTTGTAGTAGTTCTATCCGCATTGAAATCTAAGAAAATTCTGAAGGAGATAGCGTATCAAGCTTGGCTATCGAGCCTCAATGCCCATACCCTGTTCCACATTACGTCTTTCCTTCTCCTTTTGACCGCTCCTTTCTCATTCCACCATTGTGACTGGCCTTACTTACATCCCATCCCGCCCTCCACGAATATTGCCCTTCGACTTGATCAACATGTACGACTCCTACAATCCGCAACAGTCGCTTCATTCATTATCTTCTCCAGATCTTAATAAACTTTTGTAGCTGGTTTGTCAATACCCTTTGTTTATTGCGACTCAATGAATCCATTCTCCACTTGATCGCGCAATGATGTAATCACTAGTTGGTGTGATAAGTTGTCCGCCTTTTAATATTTGGTAGCTATCAAATACGCTACATGCCTGTCAATGGCAATGCGCATATTAAAAATTTGTGTGGCAAATAATTTTGCCACATGGTTCACATTACAAGAGCTACAATGGTTGCCTCACATGAAGCCATTTGCTCTGCTCCTGCCGTGAATAGTGAAAAAATCGATTGTCGACGCGACTTGTAGCTAAATACAGCTCTCAAGCCTGGGGAAAATTCTCGACCAAAAACCGCATAGTTCTACAGCGTTTAATACAACGACTGAAAAATTCGCCAGTTTTAAGGAGCTTAGGAAATACTGTAAATTCAGCAAACTAGCGGCAAAAGCTCCGGGAAAAAAATCAACAGCACAAGGTCCAAAACGTCAACTCTATATTTTTGAACTTTTCTGCTTGAATTGTGAGCCAAAACTTTCAATAATTTATCTACGGTATAAACCCTGTCTTAATTACCCTACGCTAATGATATAAAAGGTACCATAGTAAGCCCGATAAGAAAATGGTTGGTGGATGACGCTTTATCAATACATGATGTACTTAGTATCATCCTTTCGGTTGAGATGTCTTTATCAATTGGGAACGGTGTTACCGATACTCTACCTCACAGGCTCAAGCTAAATACCTCCATATATACATTGTACATAGTGTCGGTCCTTTTTATTTTTGCAGGTGTCTACCCGATGTGAGAACCCATACCACCCCCTAACACCAGACTAATGATACCACAGAACGTCACTGAATTTAATCCTATTTTTCGGGCGTTCAGATAGCTGTTTAAAGTGCATTTGTCGTCAATTTAAAAGAGCCGGAAGATCTGGATGAAACCCTCAAAATAGCGTTTACGAGTTTGGTGCATTCCGAGAGTGGCACCAACCTCCAGAAGAAGCAGGAGTCCAAACCTAGTAACCAATTTGCGGAAAATACTCATGGCGTGCAGTACACGTACCGGATCCGTTACATAAACAATTTAATGCTGACTAAGCTACGTATGACGCCACGCTAAGAGTCAGGAACATTCATCTCAAATTTGGTCAAGGTGCAGCAACAGCGAATTTTAGAAGGGGGGAGGTTGATAATTGTCGGTTTTGACCACCCTCTTGAACCAAGACTTTTTACTTGCTCTTTCGAGCATGGAAGACCGGATCCGTCAGACATTCGGCCAAGTTGACGAGACGGCGCATCATATCTAAGGCCTCTACGTTTGACAAAATTGCCACGCGGCAGGTTATGTGCTCAAGGTGTCTTAAGCTGCGGATCACTACGGAGATCTGATACATGGCAAGAATAATGCAGAATACTCTTGATGCATCACTACCTGCCATAAAAGGCGACTTTATCCTCAAATTTGCGTAGAAGTCGATTTAAGAGAAGGGAGGCTCCTTCATTCGGTGGGGACATCAAGCACGGCGCTTAAGCACATGATGGCTCCAAGAGCAAATACTAGTATAGATGATGCAAAATTGATGAACAAAGTCTTTTGCGGTCCGCTTACTATGTCCTTATTTTTTTACTCTTTATGACTTGAAGAGTTTTAAAATAGACCTAGGAGATAAACTCGACCACTCTTATCATTACTGGTGGCGATCTTCTAAAATTGCAAACTGACCTAGTTGCGGTATTTAAATATAGCTTTGGCGTTTGTGCAGTCTTGCCGAAGTGGTTTTTCACGGCCACATGAATTTTGTGTATTTTAGGATATCCATGAAACTTCACCAAATTCTGGTATCGACCATGACGACTAAGTCTTTGAATAGGTACTCTACGTGGAGCTTAAGATTACCTCGCCCATCGAGAATATACGGCAGACTCTGGTGCATCGGTGAAAGTTCATGTGAAGCTGGTTCTCGAAGCAAAAACGACCCTGTTATAATTTGTCTCCGCATTGGATCACGCATGATTAGGTTCCAAATCGTCGTCAAGCGTTATGCTTTTAACAGCTTGATTAAAGATACATCTCTAGGTTTTGGTAAGAATGCAGCAGCCCGTTGCGCGGACAAATTTCTAGGCGCAAAAGCATCCACAATTGTGTGGGTCGGGCTCTTCATGCCTTAAGCGGACCAACATAGACCAAGGGGGAGTACACATGTATTGCGCAGCTCAAATAGCGTACAGGCTAGGACCTCTCTGATACGACCGAAAAGGTTCTGGTGAAGCGCGGAGGCAACTTTTCTTAATCGATGAAGACGCTCCGCCATATCCTCTACTCAGAATCTACTTGCCATGAACGAAGATCAAAAACGCAACGCCCTTCTAGATCTTTCAATTCATTGATAATAGAGACGCATGTAAAATCATATTTCTTGTCAGTTGGTTTAATTGCGGTAGTGATTGCGCAAAATACCATCTACTTCATTCTTTGTGATGGTCATTTCGATCAGTGAGGAACACGATAATGTTGATGAGCGAGTAAAAAAGGGTAATCAAACTCTTATTTGAATCTGACAATTTTCTCGAAACTTAAGTGCGACTGGTCGTGTAACGGGGTGAATCGTTACATAACAATTTGTAAGAAATTGTTAATAGAATATAACTATAAGAGTTGTATTCTCAGAATATTGTCATAAGGACAAATATTCTGTAGCACTTACGAATAGTTCCTAATTGGTTGATATAGGCCATTATATCAACCAACGAAGACGCGCCACGACAGACGCACGCAATGAGTGGTGAGCAGATAATCAATTTACACATTTGTATTTAGACATAGTTAGATGAAGATAAATAGTGATTTATTGCAGACATTAACTATACTAAATACAGTTCTACTTTTTACTTAAACTAAGTACTCGCTTCTTCTTACCGTCTTCCTCTGCACGTACGAGTGTACGTGAAGTTCCGAGGCACCGCCTTATTCTGTCATCAGAATAAGTAGCTTGTACTGTCTCCAGTACAAGCTTCAGGGTGCCCCGTTACACCTGGTAGCACTTCGTAGTCCGTCCAAGGACCACGTTCACATCTAACATGAATATGTTAGATGATGAAGATGACAAAGATTTCATACTACGCGTGACGGCTACTCCCATTTGAGCGATGTCGAATGGGATGCGGTTGAACGGATGGGTTCAACCATGGGCATCCATGCTGTTAGCGTCATGCTAGAGGCTCTCAATAGAGATGCCCAACATGCTACTATCGCCAAGTTCATTCAAAATGAACTTGACGCTGAACGCGAGAAAGTAGCCTTGCTTCACCAACAAGGTTCTCAACAATCAGAGCTGTTGAGAGAACAGGGTGCTCAACAGTTTGAACTGTTGAGACAGCAGCAGGCTGCTGCTGGTGGGTCGATGCACTCGCGTCGACCCGAGACTTTGAAGATTGACATCTCCAAGTATAGGGGGGTCGATGAGGACTCCCTCTTGAGATGGTTCGTCGAATTGGATGACGCCATAAGGGCGCGTCGCATCGACGTCGGGGATATGCAAGTTGCATTTGCCCAGTCAAATCTGGCAGGACGTGCCAAGACTTGGGCACTGGGGCTCAAGTTGCACGACCCATATGCGTTTGGGTCATTGGAAGTCTTCAAGTCGCGGCTCAGACAAACGTTTGAACCGCCTGGAGCTGAGTTCAGAGCTCGAACCGAACTCTTGAAGCTCAAACAAGGTAAGCGTGATGTGCACGCTTACGCGCAACACATACGACATCTCACGAGTTGCATAAATTCCAACCCGATGAATGAACACACGTTGGTTTCGGTGTTCATGCAGGGTCTTGCGGATGTTCCCGTCAAGACTCACCTGTTCCGACTTGAACTAGATTCACTAGAACAAGCCATTTCCATTTCGGAACAGGAAGACTTCAGTCTGAGACAGGCTCGCGCCAGCTCGACATCATATCGTCAACCGAGACGATATGACAACGGAGGTCCAGAGCCGATGGAACTCTGTTATGTAGAGAGCGAGAAGGCTCGCTCTACAGGCTACAAGAAGTTGCAGAGATGCAACAGATGTCAAAAGACAGGACACTACGCTTACGAGTGTAGTGCCCCTCGTCCAGTGTCTCGCGACACTGGGCGTAGTGACCGTCCACCCATGAGAAAGGGGCAGGGACGAGGGTCCGCAGTTGGTGCAAAGACGCAACAACGGGATGGACCGTCAAAAAACGGACAGGATCAGTAGGTGCGGAGCACCCTACTGATCCAGCAACGTCAAGAGAATTTGTAGGCCTCTTGATGAAGGTTGCTCCCAACACACAGACATTGTGCGTTGCTGCTCTAGGTAATGAGGTCTCACTCATTACCTTGAAACTCGAAGTGACGAATAAGTTGTCCCTTCGAGCTCTAGTCGATAGTGAAGCGTCCAACAATTTTGTGCGACGCCAATCGCTAAAAGATGGTCACTTCAAGTTTAGTGAATGTGACACACCTCCTACGAGGATGACGGTACGTCTTGCGACAGGCGCATCCGTAACCGTCATGAAACGTGTAGTGAAGATTCACTATACGCTAGAATAAACCCGATATGACGATGACTTTATCGTATTGGATCTGGATGACAAATTTGATGTCATCCTTGGAATACCGTGGCTCAGAAGGTACGAACCACGAGTAAACTGGCAACATCGAACAGTAACGATGCCTGCCGCTTGTTCATCAGATGGCCATCTGATGAACGTTTTGGAGCGTCCACAAGCGTGTGGATGTACTACGGGTGAGTGCGATGGCCTCACTTGTGGTACGGTCGTTAGTACGACTGCACGAAACCTTAGTGTACCAAATGGTTACACTTCGGAGCAAAGTTCCGGCGGCTGTGAGGAAACACAGGCTGCGCCGAAGGTCCACCACTCGAATAAGTCGAGTGGACCGAAACAATGATGTATCCCTAGCGGGGAACATCTAGAAGAGAAACAATCGATCGCTCAGGTTAAGCGAAACGATAACCCTAGATCGACTGGAGAGTCTTTCGTAGAGGACCTCGCTGTGGTTGCGCAACCCCAGATAGAGGAAGTAAAGGGAATAAGTCCCAAGATTACAAATACGGCGGAAATAAGTTCCCCTAAACCAGGGGGAATAAGTCCCCGGGAAGCCGAAGGAATAAGTCCTTCGAGGCCTGAGGGAATAAGTCCCCAGGAAATGATGACAGAGACATTGAATGTCCTAGTCAATGACGGATCAAGCGTAGGCGCTTATGCACTTGATCTGATTGCGCCTCCGAAGTTGACTTCGGAGATCACTCAGTTGCCAACGCTCGAGCATAAAAGGTTCTTGCGTGATCTGCGTAGTGGCAAAGTCAAGCAGATCTGCGTACTCGTTGCTGACGACGAGTGCGTGGCCGACATAAGGTCAGCAACAGTGTTTACTGAGAACGAGAGAGTTCTCAGTAGTTCATCGATGGACGAGAGCGTCCTCGATGAAAAGACACGAGTTGAGCGATATGACTCCCAATCATGGGAATCGCTCAAGAAAAATCCTCTCTATGAAGATTTGGTTGAATTCAAGGACGTATTCCCTGAAACTGTTCCGTGCGAATTACCGAAGGATAAAGGTATTCGACACGAGGTCGAGCTTAAACCAGGCTCGAAGTACTGTGTCATGAAGCAGTGGCCACTGCCTCGTGAACAAGTACTTGCGATCGACAAGTTCTTTGCCGATCGTTTAGCTGCGGGCCATGTGAGGGAATCAACTTCCCCACATAGCTCTCCGACCTTCTGTGTGCGAAAAGCAACAGGAGGGTGGCGGATAGTGCATGAGTTCAACAAATTGAACGCTGCAACGGTACCGGCTCAGACGTCAATACCGAGGAAGGACGTAATCATTGATGGTATGTCAAAGAGTACCATCTTTTCGTCCATGGATTTGATGTATGGCTTCTATCAAATCCTCATGCGGGAACGGGATATACCCTATACCGCAGTTAGCACGCCTAGCGGCATGCTCTGGGAATGGCTAGTTATGCCACAAGGGCTCAGTAATGCCCCTGCCACGTTCAACAGATGTGTATCACATCTGTTGAGACCAGTACGAGAATTCGCGCCGAGTTATTTCGATGACGTATTTATCCATAGTCGAGCTATGGATGGAAAGTCGGACGTTGAGGTTCACAGGTACCACGTCCGACAGGTTCTTACAATCATGCGAAAGCATCAATTGTATGCAAACCTCAAGAAGTGTATATTTGCCGCAAGCGAAATACCACTTCTTGGGCGCATCGTTGGTAAGAACGGTGTACGTCCTGATCCCGAAAAGATCAAGGCGATCACCGACTGGCCTGTGCCGGTTGATGTCAAAGGTCTTCGAAAATTCCTTGGGCTAGCGGCGTATTTGCACAAGTATTCACGCAATTACGCCGAGATTACTGTACACCTCTCTCGTTTGTTGAAAAAGAACGAGAGGTTTTTATGGAACGCTGAATGTCAGCGCTCCTTTGATGGTATCAAGCAGATCTTGATACAATCCCCAGTCCTAGCAATTGCCGATCAGGAAAGGCCATTTCATGTGGTCTGTGATGCCAGCGATTTCGCAATCGGCTGTGCATTAATGCAGTACGATCTTGAAGGCGTTGAACGCGTCGTCTGCTATCAGTCGCGTCAGCTGCAACCAGCTGAGCGGAACTATCCAGTGCATGACAAGGAACTCCTTGCCATGAAGTATGCACTCGCGAAGTTCAGAGTCTATCTATTAGGAGATAGACCCTTCGTTGTTTACACTGACCATGCGTCATTACGCACGGCAGTGAACAGCCCGCACCTTTCACAACGAATGGCGCGGTGGTTGTCATTCTTTGCGGAATACAACTTTACGGTCGAGTACAAACCAGGACGACTTAATGTCGTCGCTGATGCACTCTCACGTCGTCCCGACTTTGAAACAGTCGTGAAACCCAACAGTGAGACAGCCACTGTTGCGGTTATGACGTCCTCAGTACCATCTTCAACGTTGCATGATGATGTGAGGCGGGCATATGCCCAAGATGGTGAGATTGTGAAGTTGTTGACACATCTCTCACAGCTATCTCGAGAATCGTTGAAACGATTGTCGTCTGCGTATCGATCTGCATCAGATCGATACACTACTCGTAACGGTTTACTGTATTATACAGCCGTTTCTGGTGACACACCACGTGTTGTCATTCCAGATGATACTGATCTGCATTTGCGGATCATGTTCGAGTATCTCGATGCTCCTATAGGAGGACATCGTGGCCGAGAGAAAACATATCTCACGGTGAGTCGAGACTTTTACTGGCCCCGCCAGTATCGGTTTGTGTGCAAATATGCTCGCGCATGCGAAGTCTGTCAACGAGTGAAGTCAAGTCCTTCACTGCGTGCACCTTTACAGCCTCTACCAGTTCCGGCAGAGTGCTGGGAATCCATCTCAATGGATTTCGTCTTCGGGTTACCCAAAGACGCACGCGGGAATACGGGTATTCTCGTATTTGTTGACAGATTCAGCAAAATGGTACACCTTGTGGATGTAACCGAGTAAATCACAGCAAGTGGCTGTGTTTGTGTCTTTATTGACACCATCTTCCGACTTCATGGGTTGCCCCGTGAACTCGTATCAGACAGAGATCCACGCTTCACTGCTGATTTCTGGTGTTCCGTGTTCAAATCACTCGGAACGCGCTTGAAGATGTCTACATCTGATCATCCAGAGTCAGATGGTCAGACGGAACGTGCCAATCGTGTCCTCGAAGAAATACTTCGAGGATACGTACACTCCTTTAAGAGTTGGAGTGAGTTCTTGCCCATGGTAGAGTTTGCCAATAACAACTCGGTGCATGCGTCCACGACACATACACCGTTTTACGTGAATGGCTTACGCCATCCGAGTGTACCCACCTTACTAGAGTGTAACTCTGGTTTAAGGGGAGGAGGGAATCGCGCGAGCAAAAACCGATTTGGTTCACGCTCATCACGCTCTGACGAAGAGGTCATTGCGTATGATGCCGATATCGATAACATCGATATCGAAGAAGATGATCCCAGTGAGAGTGCGGAAGCCCTCACTGAAGAAAAGGTTGATGTTGCTGCAGTGCGGTCACAGCACACTGAAGCTAACGAGTCATCAGATGAGTTCATACTGGCTCGTGAAACGGTAGTCCGTTTTGTGCAAGACTCCATCGCCGAAGCGGTGGATAAGCAAAAGCAAAACGCTGACAAGAATGGAAGGGCAAACACTCTTTTATTTAATAAAGGTGACTTAGTCCTAATGTCTACGGTTAATCTACCAAAGCATGTAGTGACTTACGTGGGTAGTAGTGAACTTCTACCCAAGTACATCGGCCCATTTCGTGTATTGCACCGCCTAGGCAATGCAAACAAGATCGAATTGCCACGTAAGATGCGAACGCATTCCACGTTTTACGTTGGTCGGCTTAAGCCGTACCATCAGTACGCTGCTTCTTCCGATGAAGAACGCCCTTGCGCTCAAGCATCTCGCAGAGAGCCTTGTGCTCCCGATGGTGGGCATCGACAAGGGTATGAAGAGCAGTTATCTCATCCCGAGACCGATCAACAATCCCACGAGCTACCTTTAGCTCGTCACGAAGAGATGTCAGAGCTTTCTCGTTCTCAAGCTGAGCAAAGGCAAACTTAGCTCGATGCTTCGAGACAGTGTCCGCCAGTTGGAGACGCCTGTCCCGCTCATGTTCGAGATCGCCGCGTAACCCTTGCGTTACGCGATCAAAGAAGCTCTCGGGAACACACGCTTCCTCACGATCGTGTGGAGAGCGTCTTTCCTCCTCCTCCACCTCCATTAGAGGACTCTCGCGGTGGCCAGCGCTATCTGGTTGAGCAGCTGTTGAACCACCGCGACGTGAACAGACGTCAGACGAGTTATCTCGTCCGGTGGCGCGGCTATCCCCCGTCTTGGGATACTTGGGAGCCCCGCTCCCAACTGATGGTTGACGTACTGGGTCTGGTTGAGCAGTACGACGCGGCACATCCTGTGCCGCAGAAGGACCGCCGGAGAAAGTCTTCCCGGCACGGTCGTAAAGGGATTTCAGATTGTCAATCCCTTCGTACATCTCACTAGAGATACGTACGCGCCACCACGGACTGGTAAGGAGGTAAGCCTCCTTAGGTGCTCGTGCAGAGTTGTTCACACAACATGGGCACGAGTCTCCCCATGAGAGGCAGGGTAATCCTTTCTCCCTTGACAGAAGATGCAGCTTGTAGCGTGCACCTGTCGGGGTTCGCTTTTCAAACTTATCACGAGCTTTGATAAGTTTGTCGTTCCAAGCGTCACGACCTACATCCTCAAGGTTATGGATGTAAGCGTTCCACGCTTGAAGCAGTGAGGGACCATCACACTTGTGATTCCCACTGTACCATCGATGTTTAAAGAAAGCATCGATGAAAAACTCATTCTCAGCGCGATAGGTTTTCGCACTGGGGTCAAGGTGATGGATCCTTGACGAATCGAACAATCGTGTTCGATAACGATCACTCGTCGTCGCCGACAAGCGATCCATGACGGATTTGGGAGGCATCCATGCCTTCTTCTCGGGAGCGAGACGCAAGACATTGCGGTCCCGCTCTTCCTGCGACGTGCCGACAGAAGTACTGGCACCTCGCTGTGAAGTGGTGTCCATAGGAGAACCGACACCACTATTAGCGCCCGAGTCTCGTGACCTCGAGCGCCTTCGCTTCGGCGATGGTTCATCTGATTCATCAGATGAACCAAAGATGCTGCGACGCAAAGCATCGTCCATGCCACGCTTGGCAGGCGGCTTAGATTCAATCACCTTCAATACGGATCCGTCATCTGTATCGGGAGAGTATGAGACACCGAGCTCGTACTCTGTGAAGACACGAGTGTCTTCATGACCAGCGCCTGCATCACCAGGTGATACAGGCTGAGTCGCTTTAGCAACCGATGAGACATCAGTTGCTGCGGTTTCTGCTTCGGCGTCCGCACAGAGACGTGCGGACGCGCTCTCGGCGGCCTTGCTCGCGCATCGCATGGGCTTGTTTACCATGCGATGAGATGTTGGAAAGTGGACGCGGACCAACAAGTGCAAACCCTGTCCCAAATGATTTGGGACGAGTATCCATTTAGTCGATCAGTCACTAAAGTGACTGATGGTTAAGGGGGGGTGATGTAACGGGGTGAATCGTTACATAACAATTTATAAGAAATTGTTAATAGAATATAACTATAAGAGTTGTATTCCCAGAATATTGTCATAAGGACAAATATTCTGTAGCACTTACGAGCAGTTCCTAATTGGTTGATATAGGCCATTATATCAACCAACGAAGACGCGCCACGACAGACGCACGCAATGAGTGGTGAGCAGATAACTGATTTACACATTTGTATTTAGACATAGTTAGATGAAGATAAATAGTGATTTATTGCAGACATTAACTATTATAAATACAGTTCTACTTTTTACTCTAACCAAGTACTCGCTTCTTCTTACCGTCTTCCTCTGCACGTACCAGTGTACGTGAAGTTCCGAGGCACCGCCTTATTCTGTCATCAGAATAAGAAGCTTGTACTGTCACCAGTACAAGCTTCAGGGTGCCCCGTTACAGGTCGCACCCTCATGAGATTATTGACATCTCAACATTAAGTCGCAGAATGCTTTGAACGCCGCAGTAGGTAATGCGCTACTTTTTTATCAGAAATGACAACCATTATAATCAACTGTCGTAACTACTTTTGGGACTCGGTCAAGGGTACTCCTGGACCACCGACATGAATGCATTTAGTCTTCACTTACGCCTTTTGCCAATTGCTCCAGCAAAACCGCCGTTTGTTGATCTTCAGTGAGCAACTCACCGCTTGCACGATGATGCACCTACATGTCAGGAGTTTGCTTATTATTTTTACTTTCAATTACTTTTAATGCTTTTCTTCTTATTTAGGCTGGTACTTTCATCTAACCTCTCTGGCATCTGTTGCATATCCTTGATTTATTAATCGAGATGATTAGTGAAAATTCATCTTGACCTTTGTTTTTTTTATTCGCAAAATTCAAATTGCAGCATGATCTTGACCGATATCGTGATTAAATCGCTCTCAAATCGTCTTTGACAAGTTTAACATTTCTTTGGAATAGAATCGGTTTGACTCTCTACAAGAGAATCAAAGTGACTTTCAAGTAAATATTTTTTCTAGTCCTTCGTTGCTTTAAAATCCAGAGTTTACCATTCCTTATCCGGTTAGATTCTGCTATGACGTAATGCGACGATAGTGGTATCATGTCGACTGTCCTTTAAATGAACGCAAGTCCACGACTCAATATTATCTTCCGACCTCGAGCTCCTTCGGATGCATAGTTAAGCTCCGCCTACCATGAAACACTGCCGAGACCCATTTTACATCTCGTGTCACCCGGAAGTTTGCGGTGGCTGGACCAGGCCAACTCCTATTTCCTTTGACCCAGTGACTGGGGTTTCCTTTGACCCAGTGACTGGGAACTGTATGCTTGTATTAAACCGTACGGAGGTTGTCGTCATTCCAAGTTAATCTTAAATTATTAAGGCAGGCGAAATTTTCTGTCCCTCGAGACAAGACGGGTACCTTCTGAAACCATGAAGCCATTTCAAAAGGAATCTAGTTGATCAGCTTCATCAAGAACCCAAAACTGAAAGAGTACAACAAGAATACAAGCAATGTGAATTTGATCTTGGTTTTATCTTCGCCAGTTAATCATATTTACTAATGCCTACATACACCTGCTCTTGACTTTTGTCGATAAAACAACCCGACTTATGATCAGAAGTTTCGTCTACGACTGAGACATCACACCGGTAAGAAACAAAAGCTTTACCTTGTACTAATTAATGTTGCCCACTACTTCAGCATTTTTTAAACCATTCATCCGGTGTGTAACAAACCTTGTTACTTGTGATTCACCTGGAGCTAGATCGAGCCATCGTAGAAGGGTAATCAAAATTCAGCATTTATGATTTTTGCAATATTAACGATGTAATATAAGTTAGCCACCTTAAATTCAGAAAAATAAAAAAAAATATTTTTTGATCAGACAAATTTATTTTGATAGGCATTTTCATTTATTAGATCTTTTGTCGAAAGGGAAACAGCCCAGATTTTTTGTGATTCCCTTAAAAGTAAAAAATAGTAATAACGACTATAAATATTTTTGTTTTGCTGAAAATCAAGATAAAAATATAAAAATATAGAGTAGCAGAACTTCCATCACTAAAATGCCTATTTCAAAAAATTTAATTAACGAAAGGATAGCGTGGGATGATGAAACCTGATGTGGATAGAAGAAATAGTGACAAAAACTACAAAACTGTCATCTACTCTTCTCACACTATATTCTGATTAGTATAATTTTAAATTACACGTATTGTGGATCGAATCGACGCGAGTATTAGTTCCTCTATCGGTTTAAATCCTCTAACGTATGCACAAAGTCGGAGGTTGGATCACTAGACTTGCACCGAATTCCAATTGGCCGATGTATCTATTTTAAAAATCTTTTACAAGTTTCTTAAAGGCTTTCACGTGTGCTCGGTCAGTATTGCGCATCATGTTGTAAAATTTGTTATTAGAAATTCACTTTCATGCGTACCTTCGTAAGCAGCATATAGTGTCACTTTTTCTATGGGTGTCTTATTTGTACTCATTTTGGCATGTCAACTTCTTCAACCTCCACGTTCGCTGTGATTGGTAGATCAGCAACATCTACAAATTACCGTTGGGTCCGTGCGATCATGCCCTCTGTCGTAACCATAGACGTTCTGCTAATTTAGGCCATCGCTGGCCATTTGAAATTCAATCAACAGACGTACATTCATGGTCTCGATCCCAAATCAAATCTCCTTTCATCTGCTTACTTTTGAGTCATATCACTGCCGGACTTTTCTTTATGATCGTACTTACTGCAAGGGTCGGAAATTACGGAGAGGGCTCCAATAATACATCCAATCGTTACCGAAATATCTTGACCCAACCGACGATTCAGCTTGTTAAGTCTCCATTAGTTCGTAAATATGTTAGGTTTCTTTAAATTCGTCTGCATCGTCCAAACTCAATAAATTCAGTTGTTTAGACAGATCAAGATCGACCTACGTTTCGACAAATTGCTCTACATGTTCTCGTTAGGCAGCTGCCGGTCCTTCTCGGTTACTGTTTTTCGCTTTCAACACTGCCACCTCTAGTCGATACAGGTAATGTGAACAAGTCTATTTAAATCATTTACAATCGTGGTGTTATAATCTGCCAACTGAGAATCTGTGTACAATAGTTAGTCATGGAAATTTCCAATAGTTTCCTTTTAAGCATCGTGTTATTACAATTCCTGCACTTAGCTGATCATGCCAGGTGCGTGTTGTGCCGTGATCAAATTTTCAAACACTATCACTACATTTTTCAGGAATTGATCGACAAGATACCAGATTTTTTTACCTTACAGACTCATCTCGATCTTTATGCCTGTTTTGCTCTGCACGTTCTTTAGAATCCGCGGTCTTCGACACACATATTCTTTGGGTGGTAAATCATCTGCCTGGAACGGCCTCTACGATCGCGATCCATCTATACTTTAGTTTTTTCACCCTTTACAATCATGAATACATCGATTAATGGCCCGCGGCGTATTTTCATTAATTCATTTCAATGTTGAAAGTAAACCTTATTAGTAAACTTGCGGTAAACTTCAACCAATCGAGTAAGATGATTGAATTTTCTTCTTGTTTATCTTAAAGATCTCTTTTCCTGACAGTGTCAAAATGCGTCTGTAGTTGGCTCAAACTACCTGGATTTGTATTCTGAACGTCGGATTGTCTGTTTCTACAATCTTCATACAATTTATTTTACCTCTTACGAAAACTGCACCAGTTGTCCTGTAGCGGGGTGAATCGTCACATCACAATTTATAAGAAATTGTTAATAGAATATAACTCTTATAATAGAATATAACTATAAGAGTTATATTCTCAGAATATTGTCATAAGGACAAATATTATGCAGCACTTACGAGTAGTTTCCTAATTGGTTGATATAGGCCAAAATATCAATCAACGAAGACGCGCCACGACAGACGCACGCAATGAGTGGTGAGCAGATAATCAATTTACACATTTGTATTTAGACATAGTTCGATGAGGATAAATAGTGATTTATTGCAGACATTAACTATGATAAATACAGTTCTACTTCTTACTTTAACCAAGTACTCGCTTCTTCTTACTGTCTTCCTCTGCACGTACGAGTGTACGTGAAGTTACGAGGCACCGCCTTATTCTGTTATCAGAATAAGTAGCTTGTACTGTCACCAGTACAAGCTTCAGGGTGCCCCGTTACACCTGGTAGCACTTTGTAGTCCGTCCAAGGACCGCGTTCACATCCAACATGAATATGTTGGATGATGAAGATGACCAAAGCTTTCACGCTACGCGTGACGGCTACTCCCATTTGAGCGATGTCGAATGGGATGCGGTTGAACGGATGGGTTCAACCATGGGCATCCATGCTGTTAGCGTCATGCTAGAGGCTCTCAATAGAGATGCCCAACATGCTCCTATCGCCAAGTTCATTCAAAATGAACTTGACGCTGAACGCGAGAAAGTAGCCTTGCTTCACCAACAAGGTTCTCAACAATCAGAGCTGTTGAGAGAACAGGGTGTTCAACAGTTTGAACTGTTGAGACAGCAGCAGGCTGCTGCTGGTGGGTCGATGCACTCGCGTCGACCCGAGACCTTGAAGATTGACATCTCCAAGTATAGGGGGGTCGATGAGGACTCCCTCTTGAGATGGTTCGTCGAATTGGATGACGCCATAAGGGCGCGTCGCATCGACGATGGGGAAATGCAAGCTGCATTTACCCAGTCAAATCTGGCAGGACGTGCCGAGACTTGGGCACCGCCTAGAGCTGAGTTCAGAGCTCGAACTGAACTCTTGAAGCTCAGACAAGGTAAGCGTGATGTGCACGCTTACGCGCAACACATACGACATCTCACGAGTTGCATAAATTCCAACCCGATGAATGAACACACGTTGGTTTCGGTGTTCATGCAGGGTCTTGCGGATGGTCCCGTCAAGACTCACCTGTTCCGACTTGAACTAGATTCACTAGAACAAGCCATTTCCATTTCGGAACAGGAAGACTTCAGTCTGAGACAGGCTCGCGCCAGCTCGACATCATATCGTCAACCGAGACGATATGACAACGGAGGTCCAGAGCCGATGGAACTCTGTTATGTAGAGAGCGAGAAGGCTCGCTCTACAGACTGCAAGAAGTTGCAGAGATGCAACAGATGTCAAAAGACAGGACACTACGCTTACGAGTGTAGTGCCCCTCGTCCAGTGTCTCGCGACACTGGGCGTAGTGACCGTCCACCCATGAGAAAGGGACAGGGACGAGGGTCCGCAGTTGGTGCAAAGACGCAACAACGGGATGGACCGTCAAAAAACGGACAGGATCAGTAGGTGCGGAGCACCCTACTGGTCTAGCAACGTCAAGAGAATTTGTAGGCCTCTTGATAAAAGTTGCTCCCAACACACAAACGTTGTGCGTTGCTGCTCTAGGTAATGAGGTCTCACTCATTACCTTGAAACTCGAAGTGACGAATAAGTTGTCCCTTCGAGCTCTAGTCGATTGTGGGGCATCTAACAATTTTGTGCAATGCCAATCGTTAGAAGATGGTCACTTCAAGTTTAGTGAATGTGACACACCTCCTACGAGGATGACGGTACGTCTTGCGACAGGCGCATCCGTAACCGTCATGAAACGCGTAGTGAAGATTCACTATACGCTAGAATAAACCCGATATGACGATGACTTTATCGTATTGGATCTGGATGACAAATTTGATGTCATCCTTGGAATACCGTGGCTCAGAAGTTACGAACCACGAGTAAACTGGCAACATCGAACAGTAACGATGCCTGCCGCTTGTTCATCAGATGGCCATCTGATGAAAGTTTTGGAGCGTCCACAAGCGTGTGGATGTACTACGAGTGAGTGCAATGGCCTCACTTGTGGTACGGTCGTTAGTACGACTGCACGAAACCTTAGTGTACCAAATGGTTACACTTCGGAGCAAAGTTTTGGCGGCTGTGAGGAAACACAGGCTGCGCCGAAGGTCCACCACTCGAATAAGTCGAGTGGACCGGAACAAAGATGTATCCCTAGCGGGGAACATCTAGAAGAGAAACAATCGATCGCTCAGGTTAAGCGAAACGATAATCCTAGATCGACTGGAGAGTCTTTCGTAGAGGATCTCGCTGTGGTTGCGCAACCCCATCTAGAGGAAGTAAAGGGAATAAGTCCCAAGATTACAAATACGGCGGAAATAAGTTCCCCTAAACCCGCGGGAATAAGTCCCCGGGAAGACGAAGGAATAAGTCCTTTGAAGCCTGAGGGAATAAGTCCCCAGGAAATGACAGAGACATTGAATGTCATAGTCAATAACGGATCAAGCGTAGGCGCTTCTACACTTGATCTGATTGCGCCTCCGAAGTTGACTTCGGAGATCACTCAGTTGCCAACGCTCGAGCATAAAAGGTTCTTGCGTGATCTGCGTTGTGGCAAAGTCAAGCAGATCTGCGTACTCGTTGCTGACGACGAGTGCGTGGCCGACATAAGGTCAGCAACAGTGTTTACTGAGAACGAGAGAGTTCTCAGTAGTTCATCGATGGACGAGAGCGTCCTCGATGAAAAGACACGAGTTGAGCGATATGACTCCCAATCATGGGAATCGCTCAAGAAAAATCCTCTCTATGAAGATTTGGTTGAATTCAAGGATGTATTCCCTGAAACTGTTCCGTGCGAATTACCGAAGGATAAAGGTATTCGACACGAGGTCGAGCTTAAACCAGGCTCGAAGTACTGTGTCATGAAGCAGTGGCCACTGCCTCGTGAACAAGTACTTGCGATCGACAAGTTCTTTGCCGATCGTTTAGCTGCGGGCCATGTGAGGGAATCAACTTCCCCACATAGCTCTCCGACCTTCTGTGTGCGAAAAGCAACAGGAGGGTGGCGGATAGTGCATGAGTTCAACAAATTGAACGCTGCAACGGTACCGGCTCAGACGCCGATACCGAGGAAGGACGTAATCATTGATGGTATGTCAAAGAGTACCATCTTTTCGTCCATGGATTTGATGGATGGCTTCTATCAAATCCTTATGCGAGAACGAAATATACCCTATACCGCAGTGAGCACGCCTCGCGGCATGCTCTGGGAATGGCTAGTTATGCCACAAGGGCTCAGTAATGCCCCTGCCACGTTCAACAGATGTGTATCACATCTGTTAAGACCAGTACGAGAATTTGCACCGATTATTTCGATGATGTATTCATCCATAGTCGAGCTACGGATGGAAAGTCGGACGTTGAGGTTCACAGATACCACGTCCGACAGGTTCTTACAATCATGCGAAAGCATCAATTGTATGCCAACCTCAAGAAGTGTATATTTGCAGCAGGCGAACTACCACTTCTTGGGTGCATCGTTGGTAAGAACGGTGTACGTCCTGATCCCGAAAAGATCAAGGCGATCACCGACTGGCCTGTGCCGGTTGATGTCAAAGGTCTTCGAAAATTCCTTGGGCTAGCGGCGTATTTGCACAAGTATTCACGCAATTACGCCGAGATTACTGTACACCTCTCTCGTTTGTTGAAAAAGAACGAGAGGTTTTTATGGAACGCTGAATGTCAGCGCTCCTTTGATGGTATCAAGCAGATCTTGATACAATCCCCAGTCCTAGCAATTGCCGATCAGGACAGGCCATTTCATGTGGTCTGTGATGCCAGCGATTTCGCAATCGGCTGTGCATTAATCCAGTACGACCTTGAAAGCGTTAAACGCGTCGTCTGCTATCAGACGCGTCAGCTGCAACCAGCTGAGCGGAAATATCCAGTGCATGACAAGGAACTCCTTGCCATGAAGTGTGCACTCTCGAAGTTCAGAGTCTATCTCTTAGGAGATAGACCCTTCATTGTTTACACTGACCATGCGTCATTACGCACGGCAGTGAACAGCCCGCACCTTTCACAATAAATGGCGCGGTGGCTGTCATTCTTTGCAGAATACAACTTTACGGTCGAGTACAAACCAGGACGACATTAAGTCGTCCTGATGCACTCTCACGTCGGCACGACTTTGAACCAGTCGTGAAACCCAACAGTGAGACAGCCACTGTTGCGGTTTTGACGTCCACAGTACCATCTTCAACGTTGCATGATGATGTGAGGCGGGCGTATGCCCAAGATGGTGAGATTGTGAAGTTGTTGACACATCTCTCACAGCTATCTCGAGAATCGTTGAAACGATTATCGTCTGCGTATCGATCTGCATCAGATCGATACACTACTCGCAACGGTTTACTGTATTATACAGCCGTTTCTGGTGACACACCACGTGTTGCCATTCCAGATGATACTGATCTGCATTTGCGGATCATGTTCGAGTATCTCGATGCTCCTATAGGAGGACATCGTGGCCGAGAGAAAACATATCTCACGGTGAGTCGAGACTTTTACTGGCCCCACCAGTATCGGTTTGTGTGCAAATATGCTCGCGCATGCGAAGTCTGTCAACGAGTGAAGTCAAGTCCTTCACTGCGTGCACCTTTACAGCCTCTACCAGTTCCGGCAGAGTGCTGGGAATCCATCTCAATGGATTTCGTCTTCGGGTTACCCAAAGACGCACGCGGGAATACGGGTATTCTCGTATTTGTTGACAGATTCAGCAAAATGGTACACCTTGTGGATGTACCCGAGTAAATCACAGCAAGTGGCTGTGCTTGTGTCTATATCAACACCATCTTCCGACTTCATGGGTTGCCCCGTGAACTCGTATCAGACAGAGATCCACGCTTCACTGCTGATTTCTGGTGTTCCGTGTTCAAATCACTCGGAACGCGCTTGAAGATGTCTACATCTGATCACCCAGAGTCAGATGGTCAGACGGAACGTGCCAATCGTGTCCTCGAAGAAATACTTCGAGGATACGTACACTCCTTTAAGAGTTGGAGTGAGTTCTTGCCCATGGTAGAGTTTGCCAATAACAACTCGGTGCATGCGTCCACGACACATACACCGTTTTACGTGAATGGCTTACGCCATCCGCGTGTACCCACCTTACTAGAGTGTAACTCTGGTTTAAGGGGGGGAGGGACTCGCGCGAGCAAAAAAACGATTTGGTTCACGCTCATCACGCTCTGACGAAGAGGTCATTGCGTATGATGCCGATATCGATAACATCGATATCGAAGAAGATGATGCCAGTGAGAGTGTGGAAGCCCTCACTGAAGACAATGATCCCAGTGAGAGTGCGGAAGCCCTCACTGAAGAAAAGGTTGTTGTCGCTGCAGTGCGCTCACAGCACACTGAAGCTAACGAGTCATCAGATGAGTTCATACTGGCTCGTGAAACGGTAGTCCGTTTTGTGCAAGACTCCATCGCCGAAGCGGTGGATAAGCAAAAGCAAAACGCTGACAAGAATGGAAGGGCAAACACTCTTTTATCTAATAAAGGTGACTTAGTCCTAATGTCTACGGTTAATCTACCAAAGCATGTAGTGACTTACGTGGGTAGCAGTGAACTTCTACCCAAGTACATCGGCCCATTTCGTGTATTGCACCGCCTAGGCAATGCAAACAAGATCGAATTGCCACGTAAGATGCGAACGCATTCCACGTTTTACGTTGGTCGGCTTAAGCCGTACCATCAGTACGCTGCTTCTTCCGATGAAGAACGCCCTTGCGCTCAAGCATCTCGCAGAGAGCCTTGTGCTCCCGATGGTGGGCATCGACAAGGGTATGAAGAGCAGCTATCTCATCCCGAGACCGATCAGCAATCCCACGAGCTACCCTTAGCTCGTCACGAAGAGATGTCAGAGCTCTCTCGTTCTCAAGCTGAGCAAAGGCAAACTTAGCTCGATGCTTCGAGACAGTGTCCGCCAGTTGGAGACGCCTGTCCCGCTCATGCTCGAGATCGCCGCGTAACCCTTGCGTTACGCGATCAAAGAAGCTCTCGGGAACACACGCTTCCTCACGATCGTGTGGAGAGCGTCTTTCCTCCTCCTCCACCTCCATTAGAGGACTCTTGCGGTGGCCAGCGCTATCTGGTTGAGCAGCTGTTGAACCACCGCGACGTGAACAGACGTCAGACGAGTTATCTCGTCCGGTGGCGCGGCTATCCCCCGTCCTGGGATACTTGGGAGCCCCGCTCCCAACTGCTGGTTGACGTACTGGGTCTGGTTGAGCAGTACGACGCGGCACATCCTGTGCCGCAGAAGGACCGCTGGAGAAAGTCTTCCCGGCACGGTCGTAAAGGGATTTCAGATTGTCAATCCCTTCGTACATCTCACTAGAGATACGTACGCGCCACCACGGACTGGTAAGGAGGTAAGCCTCCTTAGGTGCTCGTGCAGAGTTGTTCACACAACATGGGCACGAGTCTCCCCATGAGAGGCAGGGTAATCCTTTCTCCCTTGACAGAAGATGCAGCTTGTAGCGTGCACCTGTCGGGGTTCGCTTTTCAAACTTATCACGAGCTTTGATAAGTTTGTTGTTCCAAGCGTCACGACCTACATCCTCAAGGTTATGGATGTAAGCGTTCCACGCTTGAAGCAGTGAGGGACCATCACGCTTGTGATTCCCACTGTACCATCGATGTTTAAAGAAAGCATCGATGAAAAACTCATTCTCAGCGCGATAGTTTTTCGCACTGGGGTCAAGGTGATGGATCCTTGACGAATCGAACAATCGTGTTCGATAACGATCACTCGTCGTCGCCGACAAGCGATCCATGACGGATTTTGGAGGCATCCATGCCTTCTTTTCTGGAGCGAGACGCAAGACATTGCGGTCCCGCTCTTCCTGCGACGTGCCGACACAAGGACTAGCACCTCGTTGCGAAGTGGTTTCAATAGGAGAACCGACACCACTGTGAGCGCCCGAGTCTCGCGACCTCGAGCGCCTTCGCTTCGGCGATGGTTCATCTGATGCATCAGATGAACCAAAGATGCTGCGACGCAACGCATCATCCATGCCACGCTTGGCAGGCGGCTTGGTTTCAATCACCTTCAATACGGATCCCTCTTCCGTATCGGGAGAGTATGAGACACCGAGCTCATACTCTGTGAAGACATGAGTGTCTTCATGACCAGCGCCTGCATCATTAGGTGGCACAGGCTGAGTCGCTTCAGCAATCGATGAGACATCAGTTGCTGCGGTTTCTGCTTCGGCGTCCGCACAGAGACGTGCGGACGAGTTCTCGGCGGCCTTGCTCGCGCATCGCATGGGCTTGTTTACCATGCGATGAGATGTTGGAAAGTGGACGCGGACCAACAAGTGCAAACCCTGTCCCAAATGATTTGGGACGAGTATCCATTTAGTCGATCAGTCACTAAAGTGACTGATGGTTAAGGGGGGGTGATGTAACGGGGTGAATCGTTACATAACAATTTATAAGAAATTGTTAATAGAATATAACTATAAGAGTTATATTCCCAGAATATTGTCATAAGGACAAATATTCTGTAGCACTTACGAGTAGTTCCTAATTGGTTGATATAGGCCATTATATCAACCAACGAAGACGCGCCACGACAGACACACTCAATGAGTGGTGAGCAGATAGTTGGTATACACATTTGTATTCAGACATAGTTAGATGGGGATAAATAGTGATTTATTAACAGACATTAACTATGATAAATACAGTTCTACTTTTTACTTAAACTAAGTACTCGCTTCTTCTTACCGTCTTCCTCTGCACGTACGAGTGTACGTGAAGTTCCGAGGCACCGCCTTATTCTGTCATCAGAATAAGTAGCTTGTACTGTCACCAGTACAAGCTTCAGGGTTCCCCATTACATGTCCCTTGTGACACCTGTTGAGTGCTGATCGATTTTCCTAATTCCAGTACGGCATCCGCTGACGTATTGCAACAATCCCGTGCTGAACGGGGTTCTGATATAGCCGCATCTACTTTATTCATTGAGTTTTGATTGCCATCCAGTGAGGCTTCCAAATGGTTCGAAGCTACACGTTAGGCTAAATACCGGTTGATTTATCAATCCCGTAAACTTATTTTTCACCACTTTACGGACCGGTCATTTGATTAAAGTTTCTTTTACTATCTCCACCAAATATTCGAATGTTGAATAATGCATCATTTTTCTGCATTAACCTTACGAAATTCGAGTGATACATCTCGTTTAACAGGATGTGTTCCACCGTTTACACATTTAGGTACATGACCGCATCAGACTTGATCCTAGGGTTGCATCACCGTTTTGTAACGCTACATTTTTTTGTCGTGTTGACATAATTGTTTGTAAATGTGATCTTTGGTTCCTACCTTCATATTTCTATCTAAATAGTCTCTCTTTCTGGCGCGAGCTCTAGGTATCCCGGACGGGCCTCAAAAGGGGATACGTTATTTCTTTTCGATCAATGTCTTGATTTTTATCTTGATGTGCTTAGTCCAAGCCAAAGCTCACAAAGTCCGGCGTTTTTCCACAATCCCACAATTACGGCTATCTGTCTGCCACTGGCGCCTTAATCACTTGTTCTTCCTTGATCTTATCGTTTTTTTTGAGGATCTAATGATGAAATTTCGAATCATCCGAAGATACAAGCGTCCAAACCAATATAGCAAAGAAGCGTTTGGTCATCACGTGATGATACCTTTACTATCCACTGGCACCCGGAATTTAACCATCAGACGGGGCATTTGATACCGTGCGTAAACATCGTACCTTTCTCACCTTTTGTTCCCGTTGGTGGAGTAGGATACATTATTACAAAAGGAATCTGGTCGATGTTTGACTTGATGGTTGTGGGGATCGGTGGATGAATCATTTGGAAATCTTAACAGGATTGCGGTGATTTCGGGCACGCATCCACAGTTGTCTTATCTGTCGTGAGATCACATTGATCTAAAATGTATATACTTGACACCTATTGCCCTCTGTTTACTCAATTCATTACACAATCTCGTATCCAACCTGTAAGATATTGCTGCTGCTACAGTTCCATACACTTTAACGATGAACGATTCCCTTTCAAGCTAGATGTTTAAGTTAGATTAGATCCGGGATTAGCCAAAACATACTACCAAAAGATCAACCAACGCAATTCATACTATCGATTACTATAGGGCCAATTTAAAACCTGATGCAAGATGGAGGAGAAAGAACTAAAGCTCGCCCTTTGATAAATATACAAGAATTTGATTCTGTAAAAGTGGATCAAATAATGTATGTTCACTCAAACGTTCAGGGTGACTGAAAGCTACGTAATGGGTTGTGTGTTGTGTGCTTAACAGTGAAAATTCTGACCGATTGTTGTGCATTAAAGCTACTCATTTATGCTGTTGACATTTCAAAATACGTACGAGAGAACATGACGGGGATGATTCTGCTCGGTAACGCCGTAAACAACGAAGTGCGGCCAGCGACATGTGATTCATGATGTGTATAAATTAATTTGAGCAAGCTTTATATGCCACTGAGATCGAGAAAAAACTCTAGGTGTATGTACAAGCACTTAAGCTTCTATTTCTGATTACATGGATTACGACTCCAAGGAATCACGTGGCACTGATGCCCGAGAGTACTTTACCTTAACTTCGGCACTTAAAACTTACAACCAGAGACGTCCTAAAGGCACGTGTATGAAGCTGATTAAAAGAAAAACTATGTATCATAATGATTATCGATAGTAAACCTTAATTTCATATTTATCTTTAAAAAAACCTAATAATCGAACATTCCTGATTGAAGTTCTTCTTGTGTATTACACCAAAATTACATCGCCTTTATGAAGACACCATTGCGACAGATAGCCTTTGACCATTGTGGTGGAGTAAATCATCAAAACTGCGTGTTGAGCGTCTAACACACTCAACGCGCTGTACTGCCGACTTACGGTAAAGGGAACCCAAATTCCGCGCATAGACCTTGAATCGCCTTGTAAACTCAACTACTGGAATGTTTCACTATTCGGTAGACTTAGACAAAGATAAAGATGTATCGGTCTTGAGAAAGGTATACCTGGTGTAACGGGGTGAATCGTTACATAACAATTTGTAAGAAATTGTTAATAGAATATAACTATAAGAGTTATATTCTCAGAATATTGTCATAAGGACAAATATTCTGTAGCACTTACGAATAGTTCCTAATTGGTTGATATAGGCCATTATATCAACCAACGAAGACGCGCCACGACAGACGCACGCAATGAGTGGTGAGCAGATAATCAATTTACACATTTGTATTTAGACATAGTTAGATGAAGATAAATAGTGATTTATTGCAGACATTAACTATACTAAATACAGTTCTACTTTTTACTTAAACTAAGTACTCGCTTCTTCTTACCGTCTTCCTCTGCACGTACGAGTGTACGTGAAGTTACGAGGCACCGCCTTATTCTGTCATCAGAATAAGTAGCTTGTACTGTCACCAGTACATGCTTCAGGGTGCCCCGTTACACCTGGTAGCACTTCGTAGTCCGTCCATGGACCACGTTCACATCTAACATGAATATGTTAGATGATGAAGATGACCAAAGCTTTCACGCTACGCGTGACGGCTACTCCCATTTGAGCAATGTCGAATGGGATGCGGTTGAACGAATGGGTTCGACTATGGGCATCCATGCTGTTAGCGTCATGCTAGAGGCTCTCAATAGAGATGCCCAACATGCTACTATCGCCAAGTTCATTCAAAATGAACTTGACGCTGAACGCGAGAAAGTAGCCTTGCTTCACCAACAAGGTTCTCAACAAGCAGAGTTGTTGAGAGAACAAGGTGCTCAACAGTTTGAACTGTTGAGACAGCAGCAGGCTGCTGCTGGTGGGTCGATGCACTCGCGTCGACCCGAGACCTTGAAGATTGACATCTCCAAGTATAGGGGGGTCGATGAGGACTCCCTCTTGAGATGGTTCGTCGAATTGGATGACGCCATAAGGGCGCGTCGCATCGACGATGGGGAAATGCAAGCTGCATTTGCCCAGTCAAATCAGGCAGGACGTGCCGAGACTTGGGCACCGCCTAGAGCTGAGTTCAGAGCTCGAACTGAACTCTTGAAGCTCAGACAAGGTAAGCGTGATGTGCACGCTTACGCTCAACATATACGACATCTCACGAGTTGCATAAATTCTAACCCGGTGGATGAACACACGTTGGTTTCGGTGTTCATGCAGGGTCTTGCGGATGGTCCCGTCAAGACTCACCTGTTCCGGCTTGAACTAGATTCAATAGAACAAGCCATTTCCATTGCGGAGCAGGAAGACTTCAGTCTGAGACAGGCTCGCGCCAGCTCGACATCATATCGTCAACCGAGACGATATGACAACGGAGGTCCAGAGCCGATGGAACTCTGTTATGTAGAGAGCGAGAAGGCTCGCTCTACAGGCTACAAGAAGTTGCAGAGATGCAACAGATGTCAAAAGACAGGACACTACGCTTACGAGTGTAGTGCCCCTCGTCCAGTGTCTCGCGACACTGGGCGTAGTGACCGTCCACCCATGAGAAAGGGGCAGGGACGAGGGTCCGCTGTTGGTGCAAAGACGCAACAACGGGATGGACCGTCAAAAAACGGACAGGATCAGTAGGTGCGGAGCACCCTACTGGTCTAGCAACGTCAAGAGAATTTGTAGGCCTCTTGATAAAAGTTGCTCCCAACACACAAACGTTGTGCGTTGCTGCTCTAGGTAATGAGGTCTCACTCATTACCTTGAAACTCGAAGTGACGAATAAGTTGTCCCTTCGAGCTCTAGTCGATTGTGGGGCTTCCAACAATTTTGTGCGACGCCAATCGCTAGAAGATGGTCACTTCAAGTTTAGTGAATGTGACACACCTCCTACGAGGATGACGGTACGTCTTGAGACAGGCGCATCCGTAACCGTCATGAAGCGTATAGTGAAGATCCACTATACGCTAGAAGATACCCAATATGACGATGACTTTATCGTATTGGATCTGGATGACAAATTTGATGTCATCCTTGGAATACCGTGGCTCAGAAGTTACGAACCACGAGTAAACTGGCAACATCGGACAGTAACGATGCCTGCCGCTTGTTCATCAGATGGCCATCTGATGAACGTTTTGGAGCGTCCACAAGCGTGTGGATGTACTACGGGTGAGTGCGATGGCCTCACTTGTGGTACGGTCGTTAGTACGACTGCACGAAACCTTAGTGTACCAAACGGTTACACTTCGGAGCAAAGTTCCGGCGGCTGTGAGGAAACACAGGCTGCGCCGAAGGTCCACCACTCGAATAAGTCGAGTGGACCGAAACAATGATGTATCCCTAGCGGGGAACATCTAGAAGAGAAACAATCGATCGCTCAGGTTAAGCGAAACGATAATCCTAGATCGACTGGAGAGTCTTTCGTAGAGGATCTCGCTGTGGTTGCGCAACCCCATCTAGAGGAAGTAAAGGGAATAAATCCCAAGATTACAAATACGGCGGAAATAAGTTCCCCTAAACCCGCGGGAATAAGTCCCCGGGAAGACGAAGGAATAAGTCCTTCGAAGCCTGAGGGAATAAGTCCCCAGGAAATGACAGAGACATTGAATGTCATAGTCAATAACGGATCAAGTGTAGGCGCTTATACACTTGATCTGATTGCGCCTCCGAAGTTAACTTCGGAGATCACTCAGTTGCCAACGCTCGAACATAAAAGGTTCTTGCGTGATCTGCGTAGTGGCAAAGTCAAGCAGATCTGCGTACTCGTCGCTGACGACGAGTGTGTAACCGACATAAGGTCAGCAACAGTGTTCACTGAGAACGAGAGAGTTCTCAGTAGTTCATCTATGGACGAGAGTGTCCTAGATGAAAAGACACGAATTGAGCGATATGACTCCCAATCATGGGAATCGCTCAAGAAAAATCCTCTCTATGAAGATTTGGTTGAATTCAAGGATGTATTCCCTGAAACTGTTCCGTGCGAATTACCGAAGGATAAAGGTATTCGACACGAGGTCGAGCTTAAACCAGGCTCGAAGTACTGTGTCATGAAGCAGTGGCCACTGCCTCGTGAACAAGTACTTGCGATCGACAAATTCTTTGCCGATCGCTTAGCTGCGGGCCATGTGAGGGAATCAACTTCCCCACATAGCTCTCCGACCTTCTGTGTGCGAAAAGCAACAGGAGGGTGGCGGATAGTGCACGCGTTCAACAAATTGAACGCTGCAACGGTACCGGCTCAGACGCCGATACCGAGGAAGGACGTAATCATTGATGGTATGTCAAAGAGTACCATCTTTTCGTCCATGGATTTGATGGATGGCTTCTATCCAATCCTTATGCGGGAACGGGATATACCCTATACCGCAGTTAGCACGCCTAGCGGCATGCTCTGGGAATGGCTAGTTATGCCACAAGGGCTCAGTAATGCCCCTGCCACGTTCAACAGATGTGTATCACATCTGTTGAGACCAGTACGAGAATTCGCGCCGATTATTTCGATGATGTATTCATCCATAGTCGAGCTACGGATGGAAAGTCGGACGTTGAGGTTCACAGGTACCACGTCCGACAAGTTCTTACAATCATGCGAAAGCATCAATTGTATGCTAACCTCCAAGAAGTGTATATTTGCAGCAAGCGAAATACCACTTCTTGGGTGCATCGTTGGTAAGAACGGTGTACGTCCTGATCCCGAAAAGATCAAGGCGATCACCGACTGGCCTGTGCCGGTTGATGTCAAAGGTCTTCGAAAATTCCTTGGGCTAGCGGCGTATTTGCACAAGTATTCACGCAATTACGCCGAGATTACTGTACACCTCTCTCGTTTGTTGAAAAGAACGAGAGGTTTTTATGGAACGCTGAATGTCAACGCTCCTTTGAGGGTATCAAGCAGAGCTTGATATAATCCCCAGTCCTAGCAATTGCCGATCAGGACAGGCCATTTCATGTGGTCTGTGATGCCAGCGATTTCGCAATCGGCTGTGCATTAATGCAGTACGATCTTGAAGGCGTTGAACGCGTCGTCTGCTATCAGTCGCGTCAGCTGCAACCAGCTGAGCGGAACTATCCAGTGCATGACAAGGAACTCCTTTCCATGAAGTATGCACTCGCGAAGTTCAGAGTCTATCTATTAGGAGATAGACCCTTCGTTGTTTACACTGACCATGCGTCCTTACGCACGGCAGTGAACAGCCCGCACCTTTCACAACGAATGGCGCGGTGGTTGTCATTCTTTGCAGAATACAACTTTACGGTCGAGTACAAACCAGGACGACTTAATGTCGTCGCTGATGCACTCTCACGTCGTCCCGACTTTAAAACAGTCGCGAAACCCAACAGTGAGACAGTCACTGTTGCGGTTATGACGTCCTCAGTCCCATCTACAACGTTGTATGATGATGTGAGGCGGGCATACGCCCAAGATGGTGAGATAGTGAAGTTGTTGACACATCTCTCCCAACCATCTCGAGAATCGTTGAAACGATTGTCGTCTGCGTATCGATCTGCATCAGATCGATACACTGCTCGTAACGGTTTACTGTATTATACAGCCGTTTCTGGTGACACACCACGTGTTGTCATTTCAGATGATATTGATCTGCGTTTGCGGATCATGTTCGAGTATCACGATGCTCCTATAGGAGGACATCGTGGCCGAGAGAAAACATATCTCACGGTAAGTCGAGACTTTTACTGGCCCCGCCAGTATCAGTTTGTGCGAAAGTATGTTCGTGCATGCGAAGTCTGTCAACGAGTGAAGTCAAGTCCTTCACTGCGTGCACCTTTACAGCCTCTACCGGTTCCGGCTGAGTGCTGGGAATCCATCTCAATGGATTTCGTCTTCGGGTTACCCAAAGACGCACGCGGGAATACGGGTATTCTCGTATTTGTTGACAGATTCAGCAAAATGGTACACCTTGTGGCTGTACCAGAGACAATCACGGCAAGTAGCTGTGCTTGTGTCTTTATTGACACCATCTTCCGACTTCATGGGTTGCCCCGTGAACTCGTATCAGGCAGAGATCCACGCTTCACTGCTGATTTCTGGCGTTCCGTGTTCAAATCACTCGGAACGCGCTTGAAGATGTCAACATCTGATCATCCAGAGTCAGATGGTCAGACGGAACGTGCCAAACGTATCCTCGAAGAAATACTTCGAGGATACGTACACTCCTTTAAGAGTTGGAGTGAGTTTTTGCCAATGGTAGAGTTTGCCATCAACAACTCGGTGCATGCGTCCACGACACATACACCGTTTTACGTGAATGGCTTGCGCCATCCGCGTGTACCCACCCTACTAGAGTGTAACTCTGGTTTAAGGGGGGGAGGGACTCGCGCGAGCAAAAACCGAATTGGTTCACGCTCATCACGCTCTGACGAAGAAGTCATTGCGTTTGATGCCGATATCGATAACATCGATATCGAAGAAGATGATGCCAGTGAGAGTGCGGAAGCCCTCACTGAAGAAAAGGTTGATGTTGCTGCAGTGCGCTCACAGCGCACTGAAGCTAACGAGTCACCAGATAAGTTCATACTGGCTCGTGAAACGGTAGTCCGTTTTGTGCAAGACTCCATCGCCGAAGCGGTGGATAAGCAAAAGCAAAACGCAGATAAGAATGGAAGGGCAAACACTCTTTTATCTAATAAAGGTGACTTAGTCCTACTGTCTACGGTTAATCTACCAAAGCATGTAGTGACTAACTTGGGTAGCAGTAAACTACTACCCAAGTACATCGGCCCTTTTCGTGTATTGCACCGCCTAGGCAATGCATACACGATCGAATTACCACGTAAGATGCGAACGCATTCCACGTTTTACGTTGGTCGGCTTAAGCCGTACCATCAGTACGCTGCTTCTTCCGATGAAGAACGCCCTTGCGCTCAAGCATCTCGCAGAGAGCCTTGTGCTCCCGATGGTGGGCATCAACAAGGGTCTGAAGAGCAGCTATCTCATCCCGAGACCGATCAGCAATCCCACGAGCTACCCTTAGCTCGTCACGAAGAGATGTCAGAGATCTCTCGTTCTCAAGCTGAGCAAAGGCAAACTTAGCTCGATGCTTCGAGGCAGTGTCCGCCAGTTGGAGACGCCTATTCCGCTCATGTTCGAGATCGCCGCGTAACCCTTGCGTTACGCGATCAAAGAAGCTCTCGGGAACACACCGATCCACATGATCGTGTGGAGAGCGTCTTTCCTCCTCCTCCACCTCCATTAGAGGACTCTCGCGGTGGCCAGCGCTATCTAGTTGAGCAGCTGTTGAACCACCGCGACGTGAACGGACGTCGGACGAGTTATCTCGTCCGGTGGCGCGGCTATCCCCCGTCCTGGGATTCTTGGGAGCCCCGCTCCCAACTGATGATCGACGTACTGGGTCTGGTTGAGCAGTACGACGCGGCACATCCTGTGCCGCAGAAGGACCGCCGGAGAAAGTCTTCCCGGCACGGTCGTAAAGGGATTTCAGATTGTCAATCCCTTCGTACATCTCAGTAGAGACACGTACGCGCCACCACGGGCTGGTAAGGAGGTAAGCCTCCTTAGGTGCTCGTGCAGAGTTGTTCACACAACATGGGCACGAGTCTCCCCAAGAGAGGCAGGGTAATCCTTTCTCCCTTGACAGACGATGCAGCTTGTAGCGTGCACCTGTCGGGGTTCGCTTTTCAAACTTATCACGAGCTTTGATAAGTTTGTCGTTCCAAGCGTCACGACCTACATCCTCGAGGTTATGGATGTAGGCGTTCCACGCCTGAAGTAGTGAGGGACCATCACGTTTGTGATTCCCACTGTACCATCGATGTCTAAAGAAAGCATCGATGAAGAATTCATGTTCAGCGCGATAGGTTTTCGCACTGGGGTCAAGGTGATGGATCCTTGACGAATCGAACAATCGTGTTCGATAACGATCACTCGTCGTCGCCGACAAGCGATCCATGACGGATTTAGGAGGCATCCATGCCTTCTTCTCGGGAGCGAGACGCAAGACATTGCGGTCCCGCTCTTCCTGCGACGTGCCGACACAAGGACTAGCACCTCGCTGTGAAGTGGTGTCCATAGGAGAACCGACACCACTGTGAGCGCCCGAGTCTCGTGACCTCGAGCGCCTTCGCTTCGGCGATGGTTCATCTGATTCATCAGATGAACCAAAGATGCTGCGACGCAAAGCATCGTCCATGCCACGCTTGGCAGGCGGCTTAGATTCAATCGCCGTCGATACGGATCCGTCATCCGAATCAGGAGAGTATGAGACACCGAGCTCGTACTCTGTGAAGACACGAGTGTCTTCATGACCAGCGCCTGCATCACCAAGTGACACAGGCTGGGTCGGTTCAGCAACCGATGAGACATCAGCTGCTGTTGTTTCTGCTTCGGCGTCCGCACAGAGACGTGCAGACGCGCTCTCGGCGGCCTTGCTCGCGCATCGCATGGGCTTGTTAACCATGCGATGAGATGTTGGAAAGTGGACGCGGACCAACAAGTGCAAACCCTGTCCCAAATCATTTGGGACGAGTATCCATTTAGTCAATCAGTCACTAAAGTGACTGATGGTTAAGGGGGGGATGATGTAACGGGGTGAATCGTTACATAACAATTTATAAGAAATTGTTAATAGAATATAACTATAAGAGTTATATTCTCAGAATATTGTCATAAGGACAAATATTCTGTAGCACTTACGAGTAGTTCCTAATTGGTTGATATAGGCCATTATATCAACCAACGAAGACGCGCCACGACAGACGCACGCAATGAGTGGTGAGCAGATAATCAATTTACACATTTGTATTTAGACATAGTTAGATGAAGATAAATAGTGATTTATTGCAGACATTAACTATACTAAATACAGTTCTACTTTTTACTTTAACCAAGTACTCGCTTCTTCTTACTGTCTTCCTCTGCACGTACGAGTGTACGTGAAGTTACGAGGCACCGCCTTATTCTGTCATCAGAATAAGTAGCTTGTACTGTCACCAGTACAAGCTTCAGGGTGCCCCGTTACACCTGGGCCGCAAGTGGTTATGCTAAACCGGGTGGCCCGGTATGTGGAAACTTGATCGACCTAGTCGAGAGTGGACTTACGACCAAATTCTATCGGTAGCTTGATCCTCCTGCAATTTTCTTGTTGTCTCGGGGGTGTTTACCATTTATTCTTTATTTTTGTCCTTACCCGTGTGGTAAAAAAATGCTTCCGATAGAGGGTCTTTAAGGAGGGTGTTGCTACTCGACGAACTTACAGGCCAAAATACACCCTGAAGTGTATCTGCACTCGAGTCTTATCTCGCAGCTGTCTTCGACGGGGACCAAATAATTCCTTCCCTGGAATAGGTGGGTACATTTAATCTCGTTTTCTCAGAAAGAAGTCGAGACGAGACCACAGGCCCAGTACTTTAAAGGGTTGACTTAAACTTGCTTTTTGTCACGCTAGTGTTTAATACGGGGTTAGAGGGTATCCCTTCCCCGGAAAAGGTGTGTGGCAACACCTAATTTTCTATGAGCACGACGAAGTTGTTCTACGTAGATCGCAAAGTGGGTAGTATTTAACATCGTAAGATCCTTTAGCTTCTTTGCTCAATCCTTGCCTCAATTTCTGGCACTTTATGTGAGTGTTCAAGAGCAGCTGAACTTTGAAAGGCCTTGTTTTACTAATAAAGGACCGAGGAACCATGTGGGACCATTGTCTTAAGATATGGGACCAAGGTCAATTGCTGAGAGTCTATGGTCTACCGATGAGGGGCGAAGGTCTACCGATTAGGTACCGGGCCCACCAATAAAGGAACGAGGTCTACTCCGGGGACAAGGCACGCCAACGCAATTCTGTAGTCAGCCCCTTCCAGTGACGCTTCACCAGTAACCAGGAACGGTCTTCTTCGTAATGGGTCTTGCGAGCATTACATCTTCAGGTTTCTACCAATTTCTTGACCCCTTCTATAAGCACCCCTAACCTGAATGTGGCCCTTTCTTCCTTCATCGCGATAGCCCCCGGTTCTCTTATTTTCCTTAAACCCTTCAGTACGATGCCTATTCCACCGATGATGTACCGAGGTCTGCCCAATTAGGAACCGGGTCTACCGATGAGGAGCCGCGCTCTTCTCAAAGAGAACGAAATTTATTTTAATGGATCGGTATATTCAAAAAGATAACCTGGTCGGCATCCTTTTGTACCGGCTAAACGGTAATGAAGTCCCCATAATTAGTCTGCAAACACCGCTCGTCCCAAGTTCGTGTATTCTCCGTAGTCTCCTTATCTTAGGTACCTCCGATTCACCGGACCGTCTGTCTACCACTTTTGAGAGAAACTTCACCACACTATAACCGATAAGGTACACTATTATAGCTTAGCGTATGTGATACAAAAGTACGCCTTATCAGTGGCAATGATCTCTTTCTGTGTGTATCGCAACAACGTACCTGGTAATCACGACCATTTGTGTAACCCCGTTACACTAGTCTATTCTCGGATCACGTATTATACCTAGGCTGCTCATGCAAACCTGGTTTCCACACAGTACATTAAACAGAATGACTGGGCTATTAGAAAAATGAAAAATATCAAGAAGCGCGCTCCGATGAGACGATATCCCATCCGCGCCTTGATTATTAAATGTGTTTTGATGAAGTCGTTGGATGATTTAGTTTAATGAATTTTAGCATTGGCGTCTTCCTCTGTGTAATACACTCATACATCTGTCGAAGGTACGCTGTCTCTATAGCTCAGCTAAACAAAACATTTTCCTAGCACACTTAGAAGGTAAGGATATTCGACAGGTCGCAAAGCTTAGTAACAGATTAGCAATTTGCGGAGCTACGTACGTATGTACAGCTATGAGTACTACTAAAAACTCGGCCAACCATACGATGACAATCGATACATGAAACGAATCCTGAACAAGGTGCAATATCTACGTGTGCAACATTAAGCAATCTGAACCTGAGTGCGTCGCATCAGTTATTGTTATAAGTTTAATGCTGTATTACCACGATAACATCTTACTGTAACATCAACTAAGCCGGCAGACGATCAAACAGGCTTAAACTTAAAAAAGACCTAAGATATTCGATGTCTTATCAGTTTGTAGAATGCCAACAACTACATGGTCTCCTGGAGCTGTGCATCTTAAAAAAAGCTCTGTTTACATTAGCAAACACGATCAGACATAGTAACCTGGAAATCTTTTTATCAGGGTACATGCATGCTCTAACTTTGCGTCCAAATACAGTTGCTGACGTCACTATTTGTAGGATGTGAACAGATGAGAATGTATTTAATACGCCTGAACACCAAAGAAAAAATGACCTCAAATCGTTAAACTTCATTAAGTCGTCGTTCGTAACGGGATTAGCTGATCTTCAAATCGATGACAGTTAGAAGCTTTGGAATCAAGTTGTTGCTGAAGTGGATATGGAATAATTATAAAGGTGACAGAAGCCGTTCAGCTGCGGTTCAATGTATTAGAGTAGCAAATCACTTATCCAATTTATTTTTTGCATCACACGCGACAATGCTTCAGCGAACGGCAAAATTGCAACGTATATGTAGCAACATTGTGTCATTACCGGATTTACAATAGCGACGTCCTGCTTAGTTTTGTGGCTTACGTAAATAATCTATTAGCTTATGCCAGCATCGACCGACTTGGAATATTTTCTCAATACTTGTATGAGAGCATTAAAGAAAAGTTTGTGTCAATTTCCACAGATGTGCTACTTGTGGACCAAGATAGAGAAACTTCAAAAGTTTACATTTTTATATAAATTCTATCCGCATAGATTTATGAACGATCTTACATGTCAATTTCCTTAAATTTATAAGCAGTGGGTTGCAACCACATAAATAATTCGTGGCTTCAAAATTCGTATCAACGGTTCGCTGCAGCGACTTTAAAAATTTAAAAGCACTTGCGGATTTGGTAGCATCCGAGAAGATGGTACAAGATGTCGCAACTGTAACGGGTAGCTCGTTATATAATGTTGAGACCAAAAGGTGTCTCTAGGGAGACTGTCTAGCGTGACAATTCCCTACCAATATTATCCGAGATGGATACTATTGAAGGAATATTATCCCCTGAGGATAATATTCACGTGCTGCTCTAAGATTGGTTGATGAAAGTTATATCAACCAAGATTGCTACCAATTATGCCGGACGCGCGTAATGAGTGGTGAGCAGGTTGTCGTCATACGCCAATTAGGTTGATACAGTTAGATTAATACTGAAGTTATATTGATAGCGTAACTGTACTAATTACAGTTCTACTTTTACACTTTACTCAAAGTAGCGGTTTGAGTAGAGTAGCATTCTCTGCACGTGCTAGTATACGTTAAGTTTCTTGTCACCTCAAACAAAGGGTGCCCCGGTACAGTTACGATGTAGATATACTTCGGCAAAGTGAAAGCGTGCAAGTGCGTTTCGTTACGTGATTGCAGCTGATGATGACAGAGACGTCGAGCAATTAAAGATGTTTGGTTACAAAACACAAAAAGGGGCGCTTGCGCAAGAATTTATTGTGCCGCTTGAACCATCCGAAGATGTACTTGAAGCTTATATTGAAAGTTCTAAAAACTGGAACAGGATGAGTCTATTCCTATTTTGTTTATGAAAGGCTTTACTGCTTTGTTTATTCCATCCATTACCTTTATAAAAACCACTCAAAACATTTATTAGTTAGTTCACTTTTTATTTTTATTAGGTTTTTAAATTTTTAATAAAATGTTGGAAGTGCATGATGCACTGGTTTCGACTCCAGAGATTCGACCCATGATAAGGTATGTGTAGAGTGTTCTTTAGGGTTATATGCATTATAATAGGTCGTACAGCAGCTAGATGTATAAATAGTTTTCACTTGTAGATTGACAAACCGCTGATGAGGCCCCCGGCGGGGGGCCGAAACGCGTCTGGTGCGCGGCAATGTACAAGTCGTTCAATTTACTTAACTCCTACTTGTAACGAAAAAACAATTTTTGGTTATAAATAATAAGTATTTAAGCCAGATTTAATCGATAAATTGATTTCATGGGGAAACTTTTGAATAGTTAATTCAGTAAATTGACGATAAATTCGCAAAACTTTATCTTCATTTTGGCTAAGTAAAAAAAACTAGATAACTTACGCATTGCTCAAAATGTTTCTTTTGATCAACTAAGATAGATTGCTGATTATCTAAAAGAGTTTTAACTTCCATATAAAATCCTGCAAACATTTTAAAATTTAAAATTCAAAAAAATCTATTTTTTTAGCTCCAAATTTCCAAAAGAATCTGTGCATGCCATGCTAATGAATATTTTTATAGGATACATGCGCTTACACAAGTGTGTATTTTTTAAAGCATGTACTAAAATGATTGTGAAGAAAATGCATGTATACAAGGAAGACGTGACAAGGCGCTCTTTTTGGTACGGGGCACCCTTTGTTTGGGGTGCCGCAAAATTTTAGGTACACAAGTACGTGCAGAGGAAGCTAAACTACTTGAACGACTCGATCTAGTAAGGTAAAAAGAGAACTGTATGTTATATAGTTAAGCAATTAATATAACGTTAATCTTTATATAACTATACAAAATACAGTTCTCTTTTTACCTTAATTGATCGGGTAAAAAGAGAACTGTATTTAATATAGTTAAGCTATCAACATTACTTTAATCTTTATCTAATTACATAAAATACATGTCTCTTTTTACCTTACGTGATTGAGTCGTTCAAGTAGTTTAGCTTCCTCTGCACGTACTAGTGTACGTGAAGTTTCGCGGCATCTCCAACAAAGGGTGCCCCATTACACCTGGTAGCACTTTGTAGTCCGTCCAACGGCTACTTAGTGTCCGTCCAACATGAACGTGTTGGACGTAGAAGACGACAGCTTTTACGTCACACGTGAAGGCTACTCCCATCTGAGTGACTCAGAATGGGAGGTAGTCGGCCGCATGAGTGTGCTCATGGGCGAACCCGCGATCAGTGGTATGTCAGAGTCTCTAAGCAGAGACCAGCAACATGATGCCATCAACGAGTTCCTACTAGGGGACTTTGCCGTCGAACGACAGAAATTAGTGTTGTTACAGCAGCAAGGCTCTCATCAGTCGATGGGCGGGCCGACGCACATGCGTCGACCTGAAACCTTGAAGATTGATGTCTCAAGGTACAAAGGAACCGATGAAGATTCCCTTTTGAGATGGTTTGTAGAGTTAGACGACGCCATCAGGGCCCGTCACATCGAGGGTGACGAGATGCAAGTCACCTTCTCCCTGTCAAATTTGACAGGACGAGCAAAGACTTGGGCCTTAGGATCAAGCTTCACGACTTAACCGTGTTTGAGTCGTTGTAGATCTTGAAGTCTCGGCTTAAAGAGACGTTTGAGCCGCCGAGAGCTGAGTACAGAGCACGCTCTGCACTCTTGAGGCTCAAGCAAGGTAAGCGTGACGTGCACGCTTACGCACAGCACCTGCGCTACCTTGCGAGTAGCGTCACGGCAACCCTGTTTATGAGCACACGCTCATCAACGTGTTCATCTACGGCCTTGTGGATAGGCCGGTGAAGACCTACATGTTCCGAGAGGACTTCCGTACGCTGGAAAGGGCGATGGCGTATGCGGAACAAGAAGACTTCAGCCTGAGACAGTCTCACGCTAACTCGTCCAATTATCGTCCGACGAGGACCAGGAAACAGGAGGTCCCGAACCAATGGACCTCTGTTTCATTGAGAGCGAGAACTCTCGCTATCTGAGTCACAAACGAACGGCAAGATGCCATCGCTGTCAGAAGATTGGACACTACGCTCATGAGTGTAGTTTCCGAGCACCGCAACACGTCCAAAGACAGGGCGTGATGACCGCCGTTGGCCAAGGAAGGGTCCGAGGCGTGGGTCCGACCATGTCGCTAAGCCGCGACAGCAAGACGGACCGTCAAAAAACGGTCAGGGTCAGTAGGGGCGGAGCACCCTGCTGATCCAGCAACGTCAAGAGAATTTGAAGGACTCGTGACGAAGATTGCTCCCAACACGCAGTCTTTGTGTGTTACTTCCCTTAGTGATGAGGAGTCTCTCATCACTTTGAAGATCGAAGTGACAAGTAGAATGTCACTTCGCGCCCTAGTTGAATGTGGTGCGTCGAACAGTTTCATCCAACGCCAGTCGCTAAGGGATAGTAGGCTCAACTATGTTGAGCGAGAGTTCCCTCCAACGAGGATGACGGTGTGTTTATTCCTACAGGGGCATCCGTAACAGTACACAAACGTATAGTGGGAATCCACTACACGCTAGAAGGAAAGAAGTACGACAATGACTTCATCGTATCAGATTTGGATGACAAATCTGATATCATCCTCTGTCTGCAATGGCTTCGAAAGTACCGGCCATGGGTTAGCTGGCAGCATCGATCCGTGAAGATGCCTGCCGTTTGTTAATCAGATGGCCATCTGATTAACGTCTCGGAGCAATTACACAAGCGTGTGGTTGTACTACGAGTGAGTGCGATGGCCTCACTTGTGGTACGATCGTTAGTACGATTGCACAAGATCACAAGGTAGAAGGCCACTGCACTGTGGAACCAGCTTCCGGCGGCTGTGAGGAAACACAGGCTGCGCCGAAGGTTCACCACTCGAAGAGATCAAGTGGACTGGAACACGGATGCACACCAAGAAGGGTGCAATCGAGAAGAGAAAAATAAAAACTAGTGTTGTTCAGGATGAACAACACGTTGAAGCGAGATCAACTATCAGAGAGTCGATCGTAGAGCAAGCCTGATCGACTAAATAGATTCGATCGAAGAGGACGTGACCGTGATAGCACGCGTAATGGAAGAAAGTTCCAGCGATCCTGAGAGCAATAACTCCCGAGAGAGTTATGTTGAGGGTGTGGATCCCCAACCACCTGCGGATGTATTTTCCCAGAGAATGACTGAGATAGTGAATGTCTTGGTAAATGACGGATCAAGTGTGGCCGCTTATACACTTGATCTGATTGCGCCCCCGAAGTAAGCTTCGGATGTAGTCTAGTTTCCAGCGCTAGAATATTAAAGATCCTTGCGAGATCTGCGTAGTGACAAGATCAAGCAGAACAACGTACTCGTCGCAGAGGAAGAGTACGTCGCCGATATTCTGTCAGCACAAGTGTTTACTGAGAACGAACGGGTTCTCATTAGCTCATCGATGGATGCGAGTGCCCTTGATGAGAAGATCCGGATCGAGCGATACACGTCTCAATCTTAGGAGTCTTTAAACAAAAATCCTTTGTACGAGGATTTGCTGGAATTCAGGGATGTTTTCCCGGAATCTATGCCATGCGAGCTGCCCAAGGACAAAGGCACTCGGCATGAGATCGAACAGAAACCTGGTCCGAAATACTGTGTCATGAAGCATTGGCCACAGTCTCGTGAACAGGTAACAGCGATCGACAAATTCTTTGCCGATCGATTAGCGGCTGGTCATGTGAGGGAATCAACATCCCCACATAGCTCTCCAACTTTCTGTGTGCGAAAGGCCACAGGAGGGTGGCGGAGAGTGCACGCGCTCAACAAATTGAATGCTGCAACGGTACCGGCTCAAACGCCGATCCCAAGAAAGGATGTCATCATAGATGGTATGGCAAAAAGTACCATCTTTTCATCCATGAATTTAATGGATGGATTCTATCAGATACTCATGCGTGAACGGTACATCCCGTACACAGCAGTAAGCACCCCCAGTGGAATGCTCTGGGAGTGGCTAATGATGCCACAGGGGCTAAGTAGCGCCCCTGCAACTTTTAACAGTTGTGTTACGAATCTGTTGCGATCAGTGCGAGCCTTCGCACCGAGTAACTTCGATGATGTCTTCGTCCACAGACGGGCTATGGATGGGAAGGCAGACGTGAAGATTCATATAAAGCACGTCCGGAAGGTTCTTACACTACCGCGAGAGAATAAGTCGTTCGAGAACCTTAAAAAATGTATATTCGCAGCGATTGAAATACCGCTTCTTGGCTGCATCATGGGTAGAAACAGCGTACGCCCTGATCCGGAAACGATAAAGGCGATAAGCGGCTGGCCTGTGCCAGTCGCCGCCAAGGGAATTCAACTTGTTTTGGATTAGTGGCGTGTTGCACAAGTACTCCCACAAGTACGCGAGACAATAGTGTATCTCTCTCGTCTGATAACGAAGCGCGTGAAGTGGTCATGGAGTGCTGAGTGCCAGCACTCCTTCGGAGGTATCGAGAAAAGCTTAATACATCGCCTGTGTTGGCGATTGTAGGCCAGGACAGACTAACCTATGTGGTCTGTGCGCCAGCAATTTTGCAATCAGCTGCGCGTTGATGCAGTACGACTCAGACGGCGTTGAGAGTTTCGTCTGCTATCGATCGCGTCAGCTGCAAGCGGTTGAGCGTATCTACCCAGTGCATGACAAGGAACTCTTTGCCATGAAATATGGACTGGCTAAGTTTCGGGTGTATTTCTTTGAAGACAGGCCTCTCATCGTTTATACCGACCATGCGTCGTTACGCACGGCCGTAAAAAGTCCACACCTCTCGCAACATATGGCGAGGTGGCTGTCTTCCTTCGCGGAGGGAAACTTCTCCAACGGTAGGGTTGATCCCACTGTTGCGACACTATCAGTAAGTGTTCCTTCGTCGAGTCCGCTCGACGACGTGCAAAAGCATACGCAGAATGTGAGTCTCTTTTGTGATTGATGGATTACGTGTCTAATCCATGCGGTCACGCATTAAAATGCTTGACGTCTCAATACCGATCTTCAACCGAATGGTATTCGATTCGTGAGGGACTGTTGTACTATACAGCAGTAAACGGGGACACACCAAGTGTCGTTGTTTCTGCTCATGATGATGTGCGATTGAGCATCATGTATGAGTGTCACGATGCCCCAACAAGTGGACATCGCGGTAGAGAAAAGACTTACCTCACGGTAAGTCGTGACTTCTAATGGCCTCGCCAGTATGAGTTTGTGCGCAAATACATTCGCGCTTGCGAAGTTTGCCAACGAGTAAAGCCTAGTATTCCATTACGTGCACCCTTGTATCCTCTACCGATTACGGCAGAGTACTGGCAGTCCGCATCGATGGACTTCGTCTTTGGGTTTCCTAAAGACGTTCACAAGAATACTGGTGTTCTTGAGTACGTTGATCGGTTTCAGCAAGATGGCACATCTTGCTGTTTTTACCGAAGTCAATCATAGCCCAGGACTGTGCTCGTGTCTTCATCAATACAATCTTCAGACTTTACGGATTACCCCCGTGAACTCGTGTCCGATAGGAACCCCCGCTTCACAGTGGAGTTCTGGCAATCCGTGTTCTAGTCACTTGGAACACGTATGACGATGTAAACTTCTGACCATCCCTAAACATATGGTCAAACAGAACGCGTCGACCGCGTTCTCGAAGGGATACTTCGAGGTTATGTCCACTCGTTTACGAGCTGGAGTGAGTTATTGCTGATGGCGGAATTCGCCATCAACAACTCGTTGCACGCGTCGAATATGCATACACCGTTCTTCGTGAATGGCCTACGCCATCCACGTTTACCCGTCTTCTTAGAGTGTGACTCTAGTTTAAGGGGGGGGGGTGGACTCGCTCGAACAAAACCGATCTGGTTCTTGCTCATCATCCGTCGACAATAGTGCCGACGCGATGGATGACGATGTCGATGGGATCGATGTCGATGATGACGATGATGACGATGCTGGTAAATATAATCAGCATCGCCAACAAATGCCACATTGAGGACGATAGTGCCCTCACTTGTGAAGACTACGTTCTTTCAGCAGTGCACAAGAAGCGCACTGCTGTTGACAAGGATGAATCAGCAGAGGAATTTCTGCTGGCTCGCGAAGCGGTTGTCCGCTTCATTCATGACTCTATTGCAGATGCACTAGACACACAGAAACGAAATGCAGACAAACATAGAAGAGCAAATGTTCTTTCATTTGATGAAGTAGACCTAATTTTACTGTCTACAGTCAACTTAACGAAGCACGCAGTGACGAACGTGGGCAGCAGTGAAACACTGCCCATATAAATTCGTACATTTCGTGTGTTGCGCCGTACGGGCAACGCATACACGACTGACCTGCCTCGTAGGATGCGTACTACGCATCCTACGTTTTACGTTGGAAGTCTCCTTCCGTACTATCAGTACAAGTCCGTTTTGAAAGGTGTAGAACACCTCCGTAGTCAAGGGCCGAGACCACCTTCGAGTGGTCCCATTTCAACGAGCCAGTCTAGTCGACTAGCGAAGCGAACTGTTTACGCAGTTAAGTCATGTCCTGACGAGCTGTATTCATCTCGTCACGAAAATAACGAACCGAACGTTCGTTCTCAAGTTGCACGAACGCAAATGCGGCACGATCGTTCGAACGGTCGTGCGCTAAAAATTGTAATTATCCTTTACAAGGTCATGGAGCTCGTAACGCCGGGTCCGTTCACGAGCCAGGTCATCATTTAACTGTTCCGTTACACGGCTCAGTTTCTGAACATCAAGCTGATCCGACCCTCGAGTCGGATCAGGTGTTTCCGCCACCTTCACATCCTTCGGTCGATTCTGGCGGTGGTCAACGCTTTCTGGTGGAGCTTATTTTGAACCACCGCGATGTGAATGGCGTCCGGACGAGTTACCTCGTCCGCTGGCGTGGCTATCCACCGGACTGGAGCATCTGGAAGCCTCATGCTCAATTAATCGTTGATGTCCTAAGTCTCGTCGAGCAAGATGACGAGAACCACCCGCTGCGATCGAAGAAGGGCCGTCGGAAAATGACCTCCCCGAACGCGAGAACAAAAATTGCAAAGTGCCAATCCCTTGGGCCATCTCAGAAGAGATGCGCGCCTTCCAGCAGAGAACATTCGGTAGGTAGGCTTCCCTAGGGGCACAATGAGCACAGTCCAGGCAACTGACACACGAATCACCCCACTAGAGACAAGGTAACCCTGTCTCTCTTGACAGTCGGTGCAAATTGTACCGTGCACCGCCTGGGTACGCTTTTCAAACCTGAATGCGACCTGCATCAAGTTTATCAAGCCAGGCCTCACGGCCAATGCACTCGATGTTATGGATGAAGGCTATTCATCTTTGCACCAAGGCCTTACCGTCTCGACCACGGTCGCCATTGTACCACCGATGCTTTAGAATACATCGGTAAAAAAAACTCTTCCTCTGCACGGATAGTTTCCGTGCTGTAATTAAGAGGACAGAACTATTAAAAGTAGGAGTCAAGTAAAGTAAACGGCTTGTATATTACCGCGCACCAGACGCGTTTCGGCCCCCCGCCGGGGGCCTCATCAGTGGTTTGTCAATCTACAAGTGAGAACTATCCATACATCTAGCTGCCGTACGACCTATAATAATTCATAGAACCCTAAAGAACATTCATAACATACCCTATCAGGGGTCGAATCTCTGGAGTCGAAACCAGTGCATCATGCACTTCCAACAAGAACCTCCTACAGTCGAACAACGGGATTCGATCCCGTTCGGTTGTCATACTGACCACTTAATCTTAATCTTTGGATGATGGCATCCAACGAGACTCCATTTCAGGAGCGTGGCGCAGGACATTTTGGTCCCTGGCCTCTTAAGTGGTGTCAGCACGATCCTTGACACCAGTAAAACCTCGATCTCTCAAGTTGCTTCTCTCGTGGGGATGCATAGGGGCATCACCACCATCATCACGTATCTTATTGTCAGATAGACTTGCGTGAGACGAGCAATCGTCAGACGAATCGCTCGGTCCGAAGATCTCGCACATGATTCCGCCACCTTCCCCAAAGCCCATTAACCTGGCTCTTGAAGTGTCGTCCCCGGATTATCCGGAGGTGTGAGGTGTCCCCTTCGATTCGGATGCATCATCCGACTCGCCGAAACAGATGAGCTCTATTTCGGGCTCATTGACATTACAAGTCGCAGCACCCGCTGCAGACGCAGCATATGTATCTTTAGCACGTGGAGACTCACCACGTGGACTGTTCACATCAGGCACCGCCTGTTGCTGAATCGCAACAGCAGGCGAATGATCACCTGCTGCTGAAGCAAGAGAAGAACATTCTTCGGCTGCACGCATGCGTGCAACCGATTTTTTTTGCTGCTCCGGCAGCACATCGCATGGACTTTGAAACCACGCGATGAGTTGGCAAATTATTTGGAATTTGACCAACAAGTGCTCCCCTTCCCAGAGTGATCCAACGGTGGTCACCCTGTCCCAATCAGCTAATTTTAATCACCCTTTGGAGGGGGTGATGTAACAGGGTAGCCCGTTACATGATATTGACACCAAACGGTTTCAATAGGGAGATTGTCTAGCGTGACAATTCCTTACCAATATTATCCGAGATGGATACTTTTGAAGGAATGTTATCCCGCTATAGGATAATATTCATGCCTTGCTTAAAGATTGGTTGATAACGACATACCAACCAAGATTACCACCTATCGCTGCTAGACGCGCGCAATGAGTGGTGAGCAGGTCGTCGTCATACGACAATGTAGATTGAAATAGCTAGATATAGACTGAAGTTATATTGATAACTTGACTACATCAATTAGATTTCTCTTCTTACCATTTACTCAGACTAGCTGTTTGAGTAGACTAGCTTCCTCTGCACGTACTAGTGTACGTTGAGTTTCGTGGCATTCCAAACAAAAGGTGCTCCGTTACAAATTCGTTTGTCAGAAACGAGAGTATCTGTCCAAACTAGTGCTTCCTTTCCCTGATGTGGTCAAACGGTGACCACATAACCTGATGGATTTTGAGTTTCTATCTTTAAGGGGGGGGTGTAACGGGGTGATCCTGTCACACTTGATTCACATCTAATACATGTTCACTGGAAAATATTCATACAAGTTGATTTCGTTTATGAACATTACCATGTAGGATGACATTCAGAAGCATTCATCTATTGGCCGACATGTGCCTTCACATCAGCCAACTCTAGCGGTACAATCAACTATGGACGTGCGCAATGAGTGGCGAGCAGGACTTGATCATACATTCTGGTAAGTAGACATGATTAAGTTAGGACTAAACACAGTTAAAGGGTTAGGATTCATAGCATATAAAGTACAGTTTACTTTCTACCTCAATTAGACAACTGTTTGATAGTTCACGTACTATATGCGTGCGGTTTCGCTCAGCACTACTTACATTTTGCCAGTGTAAGCTAACTTGTACTGCGTGAGAGGAAGGTGGCCGTACATTCGTACTATTGATTTTTATCGTACATCGAATGAAAACCACTTCACATTTACCATTTGACGGAAGGTGCTAGACTTTCGCCGCTGCAAAAGCGCTGAGCATCTGTACATTTGCCCTAGGTTTGCTCTTAATCACTTTGAGCCAACCACGTGCAGGCACTGAGGTGTACGACTTACGCAATCTACCCGGTCGTAAGATTGGCCTTGTCAAACAGTGACACCTGTACGCTATCTATCCATGAGGAGGGGACACACTACATCGTACTCAGTACGACGTGTAAGGTACACCAAACGTTATTTACTGACATGCACAGACAAAGACATACATCCAGACAGATGGTGGATTTAGAAGTTCAGTATTCATCTGGTGCGCATTCACTTATAACTTTACTCTTCGGGCTCGCAATAATACCAAGCGCGTACTCGCTTCACTATCTGCACAAATGGTATCGTCCAAATGGGCCAGTGTAAGCTTAGGCTGGCACGCCTGATTCACTCAAAACGCCATTGTTCGCTAAGCAAAGGGCTTTGTTGGGCGATTGTGTCAGGTACCTTAGCACAGAAAGCTTAAAAGGTAAAAGCAGCACGTCAGGTCCGACAAAGAGCTTAATGGGTTGAGCACGCATGTAACGGGGCACCCTGAAGCTTGTACTGGTGACAGTACAAGCTACTTATTCTGATAACAGAATAAGGCGGTGCCTCGTAACTTCACGTACACTCGTACGTGCAGAGGAAGACGGTAAGAAGAAGCGAGTACTTGGTTAGAGTAAAAAGTAGAACTGTATTTAGTATAGTTAATGTCTGCAATAAATCACTATTTATCTTCATCTAACTATGTCTAAATACAAATGTGTAAATCAGTTATCTGCTCACCACTCATTGCGTGCGTCTGTCGTGGCGCGTCTTCGTTGGTTGATATAATGGCCTATATCAACCAATTAGGAACTACTTGGAAGTGCTACAGAATATTGTCCTTATGACAATATTCTGAGAATATAACTCTTATAGTTATATTCTATTAACAATTTCTTATAAATTGTTATGTAACGATTCACCCCGTTACATCACCCCCCCTTAACCATCAGTCACTTTAGTGACTGATTGACTAAATGGATACTCGTCCCAAATCATTTGGGACGGGGTTTGCACTTGTTGGTCCGCGTCCACTTTCCAACATCTCATCGCATGGTAAACAAGCCCATGCGATGCGCGAGCAAGGCCGCCGAGAGCGCGTCTGCACGTCTCTGTGCGGACGCCGAAGCAGAAACTACAGCAACTGATATCCCATCGGTTGCTGAATCGACTCAGCCTGTATCACCTGGTGATGCAGGCGCTGGTCATGAAGACACTCGTGTCTTCACAGAGTACGAGCTCGGTGTCTCGTACTCTCCTGATACGGATGACGGATCCGTATCGACGGCAATTGAATCCAAGCCGCCTGCCAAGCGTGGCATGGACGATGCTTTGCGTCGCATCATCTTTGGTTCATCTGATGAGTCAGATGAACCATCGCCGAAGCGAAGGCGCTCGAGGTCGCGAGACTCGGGCGCTAATAGTGGTGTCGTTTCTCCAATGGACACCACTTCACAGCGAGGTGCCAGTACTTCTGTCGGCACGTCGCAGGAAGAGCGGGACCGCAATGTGTTGCGTCTCGCTCCAGAAAAGAAGGCATGGATGCCTCCTAAATCTGTCATGGATCACTTGTCGGCGACGACGAGTGATCGTTATCGAACACGATTGTTCGATTCGTCGAGGATTCATCACCTTGACCCCAGCGCGAAAGACTATCGCGCTGAACATGAGTTCTTCATCGATGCTTTCTTCAGACATCGATGGTACAGTGGGAATCACAAACGTGATGGTCCCTCACTACTTCAGGCGTGGAACGCCTACATCCATAATCTCGAGGATGTAGGTCGTGACGCTTGGAACGACAAACTTATCAAAGCTCGTGATAAGTTTGAAAAGCGAACCCCGACAGGTGCACGCTACAAGCTGCATCGTCTGTCAAGGGAGAAAGGATTACCCTGCCTCTCTTGGGGAGACTCGTGCCCATGTTGTGTGAACAACTCTGCACGAGCACCTAAGGAGGCTTACCTCCTTACCAGCCCGTGGTGGCGCGTACGTGTCTCTACTGAGATGTACGAAGGGATTGACAACCTGAAATCCCTTTACGACCGTGCCGGGAAGACTTTCTCCGGCGGTCCTTCTGCGGCACAGGATATGTCGCGTCGTACTGCTCGACCAGACCCAGTACGTCAACCATCAATTGGGAGCGGGGCTCCCAAGAATCCCAGGACGGGGGATAGCCGCGCCACCGGACGAGGTAACTCGTCCGACGCCCGTTCACGTCGCGGTGGTTCAACAGCTGCTCAACTAGATAGCGCTGGCCACCGCGAGAGTCCTCTAATGGAGGTGGAGGAGGAGGAAAGACGCTCTCCACACGATCATGTGGATCGGTGTGTTCCCGAGAGCTTCTTTGATCGCGTAACGCAAGGGTTACGCGACGATCTCGAGCATGAGCGGAATAGGCGTCTCCAGATGGTGGACAATGCCTCGAAGCATCGAGCTGAGTTTGCCTTTGCTCAGCTTGAGAACGAGAGATCTCTGACATCTCTTCGTGACGAGCTAAGGGTAGCTCGTGGGATTGCTGATCGGTCTCGGGATGAGATAGCTGCTCTTCAGACCCTTGTTGATGCCCACCATCGGGAGCACAAGGCTCTCTGCGAGGTGCTTGAGCGCAAGGGCGTTCTTCATCGGAAGAAGCAGCGTACTGATGGTACGGCTTAAGCCGACCAACGTAAAACGTGGGATGCGTTCGCATCTTACGTGGTAACTCGATCGTGTATGCATTGCCTAGGCGGTGCAATACACGAAATGGGCCAATGTACTTGGGTAGTAGTTTACTGCTACCCAAGTTAGTCACTACATGCTTTGGTAGATTAACCGTAGACAGTAGGACTAAGTCACCTTTATTAAATAAAAGAGTGTTTGCCCTTCCATTCTTGTCAGCGTTTTGCTTTTGCTTATCCACCGCTTCGGCGATGGAGTCTTGCACAAAACGGACTACCGTTTCACGAGCCAGTATGAACTCATCTGATGACTCGTTAGCTTCAGTGTGCTGTGAGCGCACTGCAGCGACAACAACCTTTTCTTCAGTGAGGGCTTCCGCACTCTCACTGGGATCATTGTCTTCAGTGAGGGCTTCCGCACTCTCACTGGCATCATCTTCTTCGATATCGATGTTATCGATATCGGCATCAAACGCAATGACTTCTTCGTCAGAGCGTGATGAGCGTGAACCAAATCGGATTGTGCTCGCGCGAGTCCCTCCCCCCCTTAAACCAGAGTTACACTCTAGTAAGGTGGGTACACGCGGATGGCGCAAGCCATTCACGTAAAACGGTGTATGTGTCGTGGACGCATGCACCGAGTTGTTGATGGCAAACTCTACCATCGGCAAAAACTCACTCCAACTCTTAAAGGAGTGTACGTATCCTCGAAGTATCTCTTCAAGGACACGATTGGCACGTTCCGTCTGACCATCTGACTCTGGATGATCAGATGTTGACATCTTCAAGCGCGTTCCGAGTGATTTGAACACGGAACGCCAGAAATCAGCAGTGAAGCGTGGATCTCTGTCTGATACGAGTTCACGGGGCAACCCATGAAGTCGGAAGATGGTGTCAATAAAGACACAAGCACAGCCACTTGCCGTGATTGTCTCTGGTACAGCCACAAGGTGTACCATTTTGCTGAATCTGTCAACAAATACGAGAATACCCGTATTCCCGCGTGCGTCTTTGGGTAACCCGAAGACGAAATCCATTGAGATGGATTCCCAGCACTCAGCCGGAACCGGTAGAGGCTGTAAAGGTGCACGCAGTGAAGGACTTGACTTCACTCGTTGGCAGACTTCGCATGCGCGAACATACTTTCGCACAAACTGATACTGGCGGGGCCAGTAAAAGTCTCGACTTACCGTGAGATATGTTTTCTCTCGGCCACGATGTCCTCCTATAGGAGCATCGTGATACTCGAACATGATCCGCAAACGCAGATCAATATCATCTGAAATGACAACACGTGGTGTGTCACCAGAAACGGCTGTATAATACAGTAAACCGTTACGAGCAGTGTATCGATCTGATGCAGATCGATACGCAGACGACAATCGTTTCAACGATTCTCGAGATGGTTGGGAGAGATGTGTCAACAACTTCACTATCTCACCATCTTGGGCGTATGCCCGCCTCACATCATCATACAACGTTGTAGATGGGACTGAGGACGTCATAACCGCAACAGTGACTGTCTCACTGTTGGGTTTCGCGACTGTTTTAAAGTCGGGACGACGTGAGAGTGCATCAGCGACGACATTAAGTCGTCCTGGTTTGTACTCGACCGTAAAGTTGTATTCTGCAAAGAATGACAACCACCGCGCCATTCGTTGTGAAAGGTGCGGGCTGTTCACTGCCGTGCGTAAGGACGCATGGTCAGTGTAAACAACGAAGGGTCTATCTCCTAATAGATAGACTCTGAACTTCGCGAGTGCATACTTCATGGAAAGGAGTTCCTTGTCATGCACTGGATAGTTCCGCTCAGCTGGTTGCAGCTGACGCGACTGATAGCAGACGACGCGTTCAACGCCTTCAAGATCGTACTGCATTAATGCACAGCCGATTGCGAAATCGCTGGCATCACAGACCACATGAAATGGCCTGTCCTGATCGGCAATTGCTAGGACTGGGGATTATATCAAGCTCTGCTTGATACCCTCAAAGGAGCGTTGACATTCAGCGTTCCATAAAAACCTCTCGTTCTTTTTCAACAAACGAGAGAGGTGTACAGTAATCTCGGCGTAATTGCGTGAATACTTGTGCAAATACGCCGCTAGCCCAAGGAATTTTCGAAGACCTTTGACATCAACCGGCACAGGCCAGTCGGTGATCGCCTTGATCTTTTCGGGATCAGGACGTACACCGTTCTTACCAACGATGCACCCAAGAAGTGGTATTTCGCTTGCTGCAAATATACACTTCTTGAGGTTAGCATACAATTGATGCTTTCGCATGATTGTAAGAACTTGTCGGACGTGGTACCTGTGAACCTCAACGTCCGACTTTCCATCCGTAGCTCGACTATGGATGAATACATCATCGAAATAATCGGCGCGAATTCTCGTACTGGTCTCAACAGATGTGATACACATCTGTTGAACGTGGCAGGGGCATTACTGAGCCCTTGTGGCATAACTAGCCATTCCCAGAGCATGCCGCTAGGCGTGCTAACTGCGGTATAGGGTATATCCCGTTCCCGCATAAGGATTGGATAGAAGCCATCCATCAAATCCATGGACGAAAAGATGGTACTCTTTGACATACCATCAATGATTACGTCCTTCCTCGGTATCGGCGTCTGAGCCGGTACCGTTGCAGCGTTCAATTTGTTGAACGCGTGCACTATCCGCCACCCTCCTGTTGCTTTTCGCACACAGAAGGTCGGAGAGCTATGTGGGGAAGTTGATTCCCTCACATGGCCTCGCAGCTAAACGATCGGCAAAGAACTTGTCGATCGCAAGTACTTGTTCACGAGGCAGTGGCCACTGCTTCATGACACAGTACTTCGAGCCTGGTTTAAGCTCGACCTCGTGTCGAATACCTTTATCCTTCGGTAATTCGCACGGAACAGTTTCAGGGAATACATCCTTGAATTCAACCAAATCTTCATAGAGAGGATTTTTCTTGAGCGATTCCCATGATTGGGAGTCATATCGCTCAATTCGTGTCTTTTCATCTAGGACACTCTCGTCCATAGATGAACTACTGAGAACTCTCTCGTTCTCAGTGAACACTGTTGCTGACCTTATGTCGGTTACACACTCGTCGTCAGCGACGAGTACGCAGATCTGCTTGACTTTGCCACTACGCAGATCACGCAAGAACCTTTTATGTTCGAGCGTTGGCAACTGAGTGATCTCCGAAGTTAACTTCGGAGGCGCAATCAGATCAAGTGTATAAGCGCCTACACTTGATCCGTTATTGACTATGACATTCAATGTCTCTGTCATTTCCTGGGGACTTATTCCCTCAGGCTTCGAAGGACTTATTCCTTCGTCTTCCCGGGGACTTATTCCCGCGGGTTTAGGGGAACTTATTTCCGCCGTATTTGTAATCTTGGGACTTATTCCCTTTACTTCCTCTAGATGGGGTTGCGCAACCACAGCGAGATCCTCTACGAAAGACTCTCCAGTCGATCTAGGATTATCGTTTCGCTTAACCTGAGCGATCGATTGTTTCTCTTCTAGATGTTCCCCGCTAGGGATACATCATTGTTTCGGTCCACTCGACTTATTCGAGTGGTGGACCTTCGGCGCAGCCTGTGTTTCCTCACAGCCGCCGGAACTTTGCTCCGAAGTGTAACCGTTTGGTACACTAAGGTTTCGTGCAGTCGTACTAACGACCGTACCACAAGTGAGGCCATCGCACTCACCCGTAGTACATCCACACGCTTGTGGACGCTCCAAAACGTTCATCAGATGGCCATCTGATGAACAAGCGGCAGGCATCGTTACTGTCCGATGTTGCCAGTTTACTCGTGGTTCGTAACTTCTGAGCCACGGTATTCCAAGGATGACATCAAATTTGTCATCCAGATCCAATACGATAAAGTCATCGTCATATTGGGTATCTTCTAGCGTATAGTGGATCTTCACTATACGCTTCATGACGGTTACGGATGCGCCTGTCTCAAGACGTACCGTCATCCTCGTAGGAGGTGTGTCACATTCACTAAACTTGAAGTGACCATCTTCTAGCGATTGGCGTCGCACAAAATTGTTGGAAGCCCCACAATCGACTAGAGCTCGAAGGGACAACTTATTCGTCACTTCGAGTTTCAAGGTAATGAGTGAGACCTCATTACCTAGAGCAGCAACGCACAACGTTTGTGTGTTGGGAGCAACTTTTATCAAGAGGCCTACAAATTCTCTTGACGTTGCTAGACCAGTAGGGTGCTCCGCACCTACTGATCCTGTCCGTTTTTTGACGGTCCATCCCGTTGTTGCGTCTTTGCACCAACAGCGGACCCTCGTCCCTGCCCCTTTCTCATGGGTGGACGGTCACTACGCCCAGTGTCGCGAGACACTGGACGAGGGGCACTACACTCGTAAGCGTAGTGTCCTGTCTTTTGACATCTGTTGCATCTCTGCAACTTCTTGTAGCCTGTAGAGCGAGCCTTCTCGCTCTCTACATAACAGAGTTCCATCGGCTCTGGACCTCCGTTGTCATATCGTCTCGGTTGACGATATGATGTCGAGCTGGCGCGAGCCTGTCTCAGACTGAAGTCTTCCTGCTCCGCAATTGAAATGGCTTGTTCTAGTGAATCTAGTTCAAGCCGGAACAGGTGAGTCTTGACGGGACCATCCGCAAGACCCTGCATGAACACCGAAACCAACGTGTGTTCATCCACCGGATTGGAACTTATACAACTCGTGAGATGTCGTATATGTTGCGCGTAAGCGTGCACATCACGCTTACCCTGCTTGAGCTTCAAGAGTTCGGTTCGAGCTCTGAACTCAGCTCTAGGCGGTTCAAACGTTTGTCTGAGCCGCGACTTGAAGACTTCCAACGACCCAAACGCATATGGGTCGTGCAGCTTGAGCCCCAGTGCCCAAGTCTTGGCACGTCCTGCCAGATTTGACTGGGCAAATGCAACTTGCATATCCCCGTCGTCGATGCGACGCGCCCTTATGGCGTCATCCAATTCGACGAACCATCTCAAGAGGGAGTCTTCTTCGACCCCCTATACTTTGAGATGTCAATCTTCAAAGTCTCGGGCCGACGCGAGTGCATCGACCCGCCAGCAGCAGCCTGCTGCTGTCTCAACAGTTCAAACTGTTGAGCACCTTGTTCTCTCAACAACTCTGCTTGTTGAGAACCTTGTTGGTGAAGCAAGGCTACTTTCTCGCGTTCTGCGTCAAGTTCATTTTGAATGAACTTGGCGATAGTAGCATGTTGGGCATCTCTATTGAGAGCCTCTAGCATGACGCTAACAGCATGGATGCCCATGGTCGAACCCATTCGTTCAACCGCATCCCATTCGACATCGCTCAAATGGGAGTAGCCGTCACGCGTAGCGTGAAAGCTTTGGTCATCTTCATCATCCAACATATTCATGTTGGATGTGAACGCGGTCCTTGGACGGACTACAAAGTGCTACCAGGTGTAACGGGGCACCCTGAAGCTTGTACTGGTGACAGTACAAGCTACTTATTCTGATAACAGAATAAGGCGGTGCCTCGTAACTTCACGTACACTCGTACGTGCAGAGGAAGACGGTAAGAAGAAGCGAGTACTTGGTTAGAGTAAAAAGTAGAACTGTATTTATAATAGTTAATGTCTGCAATAAATCACTATTTATCTTCATCTAACTATGTCTAAATACAAATGTGTAAATCAGTTATCTGCTCACCACTCATTGCGTGCGTCTGTCGTGGCGCGTCTTCGTTGGTTGATATAATGGCCTATATCAACCAATTAGGAACTACTTGGAAGTGCTACAGAATATTGTCCTTATGACAATATTCTGAGAATATAACTCTTATAGTTATATTCTATTAACAATTTCTTATAAATTGTTATGTAACGATTCACCCCGTTACAACGCAAAAAAATAGTGGTTAAGATAGATCGCTTCGCATTGACGGGACGGCACAACGTGCGACGACTTCTTCGGTCCATAACATCTGTTTTCCAGTTTGTAGCAGTAGTCATCGCCAAAATATTTTAACCAATACCGTGGCTCACAAAAGAAAGGAGAGGGCACAGCATTGATCGACAATTCGTAAATAGAGATGGACGTGCTGGGGAAGATTGTACAGGGCACGGGCTGCGCCGTGGACGGCACCGCGGCAGCGCAGAATCCGCTGTCACGCGCACTGGATAATGTGGTGCAGTCTCATGTGAATACTCATGAATCCCGCAGGTCTGTGCTACCGTACAGTGCACCCAGTGAGCTGCAGATGCAGATGCAGCGCTCCAGGATGGCCCAGGGCGCTGACTCCCAATTTCTCGCAAACTTTGAGCGTGAAGCAGTCAGTCGCTTGCAAATGGAGGCAGCCTTCCGATCTGGCAGAGAGCAGCATCAGATGATGCATGGACACCAGGCATCCATGGAGGCGGCTTTCGAGGACGCTCGGCGTGCACAGCTTCAGCACAGACGCAGTGCTCTACCACCATCTCGTTCAATGGGTACAGAGATGATGTACGCGCGTGGCATCCAACACGACGCTGGGGTCGACGACTTTCTCTCAAATGCAATGGAAACCGCCTGGCAGACGGCGGGTAAATCCCACCGGGAAGTTGTGTGGAACGAAAATAAGGTGCCAATACCTATGATTCACCAGCCATTGATGCGCCCTTTTCCGGTTGCTGCACAACAGATAGTAGAGCCAGTGGAGCGGGCGGTAAGAGAGGCTGCAAGCAAACGGGAGTTGCAACAAGCCTCCAGTGAAACGGCGCGCACTATGCGTCAGAATCAGGACCCCAGGTGGCAGAATAGTCAGTTTCTTAAGTTTTTGAATCAGGTCGGCTCGGGTGAAGTGCAAATCGACGAGGAGAAGAACGAGGTTGTCGGTGCGGTCGACGTGGAAGGTGGGCTGGAAGGGGCGTGGCAAGATATCTCTGATCCGCGCTCGATGTTCGACGCGAATTGGCAGCAGGACGTCAAGTTATCTGCTTCCAAAATCGAAAAAGTATTTGCAGAGACAGGTGGGACTTCTGCAGGAATGGGGGAAGTGTGGAAGGAGGCGGGTACGGCCAATGCTACAGGGCTGGACAAGGCGTGGCGCGACTCGGGGGCTGAAGGGGAGAAAGTCATGGCAAACGAGTGGGCAGATAGTAATAACCTGGTACGAGAGCTTCACATCACGACTCGATGCGTTCTTATGTTATATGTGGTGATTTTGTCGACCAGGAAGCAATTTGGGAGAAAGCTATGGCGGAAGCGCATACAACAGATCCGTTCGAAGACGCGTGGGAAAACGCGACAAGCCAAGACTATACCTACAAAGCGGAGAACCCATTTTTGGACGCATCGGAGAATTTTCAGAAAGGCATTAGTTTCTTCAAGTCGGGGCACCTGGATGACGCAATTCTTGCGTTCGAAGCTGAGGTGCAACAACATTTGGATAACAGTGAGGCATGGCGTATGTTGGGTGAATGCCATGCGGAAAATGACGAAGACAAGAGCGCTATTATTTGCCTGGAGCGCGCTGTAGAGGAAGACCCGTACAATCTGAGTGCATTGTTGGCACTCGGTGTCAGCAATGTCAATGAGCTAAATCCGCAGGGTGCGCTGAAAACGCTGAAGGCATGGGTGCAGCACAACCCGAAATTTCACGGACTGGAGATTCAAGTGGATGAGTACAGCGATGGATCTTTGATGGACGAAGTGATGCAACTAATGCTGCAAGCACGTGCGCACGATCCTGCCGATTCAGACGTCCAGGTGGTCCTTGGTGTACTGTACAACGTGTCAAGAGACTACGATGCAGCAGTCGAGAGCTTTAAGGCTGCTGCGGACTCGCGACCAGCTGAATATGCGCTGTGGAACAAAATGGGGGCGACGCTAGCGAATTCGGCTCGCTCATCTGAAGCAATCCCTGCGTACCATCGGTACGATGGGTGCTGTTGTGGTACATACTGTGTATTTTTGAGCGCATCTAACATGTCTGTGCGCGTAATTCTCAGGGCGCTGGAATTGAAGCCGCGCTACGCTCGCGGATGGCTGAACCTGGGGATCAGCCACGCTAATTTGGGAAATTACGAGGAGGCTACAAAGTGTTATCTGCAAGCGTTGAGCCTGAACAATCGCGCAGATCACATCTGGAGCTATTTGCGAATTTGCTTCACGTGCATGGAGCGGTTTGATTGGGTAAAAATGGCGGATACGAAAGACGTCAACCACTTTCGCAGAGAGTTTAAGCTCATCGATCTTTAATTGCGCTTTCGGATCTAGAACGCAACGATTTAGATTGCTCAACGCAAGAAGAGCAACCCGAACAAAGCTTGCATTGTGCGTTGAATCTTGAAGGGGCGTGACGGTTTGCAGAGTACAACATTTTTCGCTTGACGTTTGGACGGGTAGTGTGATTTTGCTGCAAGACACTGTTGGGCTCACACACTATACTTCTACAAATGGCTGGATGCTGTTACGTGTTCCCGTACCACCGCATCCGGCTACTATTGGTCTCAGCTAATCGGCTCATTTCCTCTTGCTCGTCTACAAAGTTGATGCAACTCTTATCCATTAGACATGCAACTGCCATCTGCACGCGGTGCGAAACAGCTCCTTTACTTTATCTCGTCAAGATCCTCCCATTAGACATTGGTATGCAGTTGCATCAATAAACGCCGACTTTTTGCCAGTAAAGTAACCACAGATGGTGCGTCAATGTCTTTGCTTAGCACTGAGGCTGCGTCTTACGTTGCTCTGCACTCACAAATTGAATGCGTGTGCCCAGTGTGTTGAGAAATGTTTTGCCAACATTGGATGACAATACATGATCAGAAAGTCGTGATACACTGACGCTGCTTTCTCCAACGCGAAAGCCAGGAATCCTCTCGCACTGCAATGATGTACTTACTACCTAGTCCTTGTGGCAAACGCGTGAGGCTTTGCGTACGATTACTGGGAGGGGCTGCAAGGAATATCGCGGGTGAAAAACGCCTACAGTCGTACAAAAGTATTCGGGCGTCATTGGGTTGGGCCTGTAGTGCTTCAGCGTCGACCTTTCAAACTCGGAGCTACATCTACCCTTTGGCTTTTATGTTGTCGCAACAAAGCCGCTCATTTTTGACAGTTGAAGCCAAGTAAGCTTAATTTTCCAGTAAAGTGTATGTGAAATCGACGGTGTCATTGTGTCGCGTTAATGCGCATGATGAACTTGCGGAGCGACAAGCTGTCCCAGTCGTTGCACTTGCGCAATCCCTGACTGCAAGCTTGCTTGCAAGAGCTGGCATATTTTCCGGACTTGCGTACTCAACAACAACAACATCAGTCTGCGTCAAAGCCAAACTCACGGTGGATAGCGTGCTCAAGCTTTTCTTTAGAAAAGCACTGCCGATCAGCGGCAATACAGTGGTCTGCAAAGACACTCTTTCCTCGATGTATAGGTTGCAGCTATTCGAGACTGAAACGAGCCCTACTTTGGGTACGTCCCCATGAAAGAGCCGCGTCCGACAGCAGATCACGAGGTCGAGCAGATATTCATGGGTCAGGAAAATGACGATCATCCGCGCGACTTAGAAGTTGGTTTGCAATCGGCAAGCGCATTCAAACTATCACCAAAATAGATACAGATGAAGATGCTGCCAAGCATGCTGTTTGGTGTGACACTGCATTACAAAAGGCTCATAGAGTGCTGGGTGACGTTCGTGCGAACGTATTCAACTTCCTTCCAAGTCCCCCCCCATACCCCGCTCGTCATTAGAGCCACCGATTGGTTGGTCTTACGGCCTACATCTTAAGAAGAGTAGGTCATTGAATATCGTGCAGACGTGTCGCTCACGAGTCACGGTGCAACCGTCGTGGACAAAACAGCTGCTGCGTAAGCTGACGGCGTATCGACCAGCAAAATAGATTACACTATCGGAAGTCGCCTCCCATCCTGTAGCGCCTCAACACGACAGCGAGTTCACACCAGCAACCCCAAGACGTAACTAATGTAGTCCTTTCTTCCATAGGTTTATCTGGTGTAGCGCCACCGTTCATGGCGCTCGAATTAATAGTGCGAGCTTTGCCGTTACATGGAAGTGCTGTCAGCTGCGTCTCCGATCGTTGTGTGCGTGGTGTTGCACTGGAGCACTCGCGTTACATGCGTTGCGTGGTGCCAAGCTGATAGCAGTCTCATTTGCTGTAGTGATTACAATCGGTGTGATATCTAGATATACACAGTCAGCCGCGACTAGACACGAGACGGAGAGTCTTATAGGGTAGTAGTACAGATCGAACCGACCTCATCGCCCATGGACGATACAGTTCGCGATGGCTGAGGATGTATGTGCGAGTAACGCCAGCACCGCACTCGCCACAGCCTCAAGTTTCGATTTGAGCGCTTTTCATTGGTTGTAATAAACACGAGCAACAGGCACTAACCGGTCCATCTCCAGTGCGACATGCAACTTCACAACTGTATCACGTCTCTCGCTCATTTCAGGTCCACATTAACCGATTGATCGCTCTCCGAAACGACCAGGACCTCGCTGCTCTTCTGCGGTGCACACGCACGCACACGGCACACAGACGACACACGTCGAGATGTGGACACTGCTGCTCACGCTGCTACTAGCAGCTGCCACGGCCTTTGTGGTATACGGCGATGTGCTGCTGACGCTGCTGCTGCGCCGGTACGTGGCTTCTATCGTCGGTCCCAAGTTTACCGTTGCTTGGTCCCTCCTCCACGGCTCGCTGGAACTGCGTGACCTAGAGCTGGACCAGGAGATGCTGCCCAATCTGGAGCCATTGGCGGGGCTTCCATTCGGCCTCGAGCGCGTGGAAATGCAGCAGATGAGGCTGGCCGTGCCGCTATGGGGATGCTTGCTGCGGCTCGTGAGCGGCCGTCGCCCCCTGGAGTCCAGACTCATCTTAGGCGGACTGCGTTTTTTCTTGACGCTCGATGCGGCAGAGAAGTGGATGTGGCGACGTGACGAGAACGCGGTTCGCTGCAAAGAGGCAGTGAAGCTAGCGGCCAAGGCGCGAGTGGCGCGTGTTAATGCCTGGACAACCACTGTGGTGCAGAAAGTCAAAGATCTTGAAAATTTGCGGGAGAAAATTCGCCAGGCGCACAAGCCGAAGACTGACAAGGGTTGGGACGAGGCGTTACCGAAGCCTGCGTTCTGGCACTTGTGGGTAGATAAATTGCTAGACTCGTTCGAGTTTTCGCTACAGTCATTCTCGCTCATGATACGTGACGAGTACTCCGAAGCTATTGTAGGTATTGCGCTCGAACGGTTCGAGATATGCCGTAGCAGCAGTTGCGAAGATAAACGACGCAAGCGCGCGGTCTGTTTGGTAAACTACGAAATGTTCTTGAACCCGAAGCAAACAGGCAGTGGTGATGTCTGCCATCTGATTACTCCACTCACCATGGAGGTCGGCGTTTTCATGCCATTTATTTTCCAGTCGCTCATCTTGGGACAAAAAGACGCGGGCACACGCGCGTTTGAACTTGAAATCTCGTTTGCTAACGGGCAGAGGTTTGGAATCGAGCTGCGGCCTGCACAGGCTGGATTGTTACTGAGACTGCTGAAGCCAATCAACTATTACTATGACTGGCAAATGACGGCCTCTATTCAGGATGATCTGGCGTGTGTGCAGCTCACTTCGACCGAGTCCGAGGAGTACATGTTGTTGTTTAATCAACAGTGGAAGCTTGACAACGACATGGGCTTCGCAGCCCGCATGTACGAGGGATTTAAGCAAAAAGAGGTTATTGCCAAGCGGACTGCCCGATTAGATGAATTGGAACTGAAAGTACTAGCATCACGTCTGCTTTATTTGCGCGCGCTGTCACTCGGATTAGAGATTCCGAATGCAGGGAAGCCTCTGCCATTCGTAAGCGAAGAAGATGTGGAAACGGGAAATTTACGCAGGTTCGTAGAAAATCCGGTGAATGCTTACGTGGATACGGCAAAGGTACCAGAGACGCCCCCGATGTTCCATGTCTTCCGACTATCATTTGAAGTGAAAGAGATGAATGTGAAAATGGTCGCGGACAATGAAGATGAGCTTATGACGTTCTTCGTGCGCAAGATGGACTTTGAATTGTGCTGTCAGATCAAAAAGGTCGCTGACCAGGACACAGCTGTCGAAATTGCGCTGAATATAGTGCGCTTTGGGCTACTGGACAATCGTGGCGCCTCAACTAATGTGTTCCGCCAGATCATGGACCGGAACCCCGAAGCTGAAGATATGATGTCGGTTGTAGTCACGCAGCGTGGGGATGGTTATATGGACGTCGGAGTGACCCTCAAGCACTTCTCGTTGTTACTTGTGTTTGACCCATTATTGTACACAATGCACAAGTTCCTGCCCGCGATCAGTGAAGACGAAAAAGAGCAAATGCGATTCATTGCATGCGAGATGGCGGACAGCATGGATTCCCCAGAGGAGCGAGATGCCGCAAGACACGTCTTCGTGGAAGATCTACCAAAACCGTACTCGCCTCTGATCATCGGTGGTATGTCGCTAGGTTGTAGCGTCACATTACAGGGCTGTGAGTTTTGCCTCATCGGGGATTCGAAGACCTTGAAGTCCTCTGTCTTGGCTTTCACTTCGGATACGAAGCTTCGAATTTTAAGCTCCGAGCGCTCCGAAGCCGTAGAGCTGGAGCTGGTTGACGTAGCATTGACTCCGTGCACAATCATTTTGCGCGATGACGGTATTGAACTTGATGTCGGTGACCTGCGAACCATTCTGGAACTCGAAGGTGATGGCGTCGACTTCTCAATGGGGTACAGAGTTTCAGTTGGTTTGCCTCGGGAGTCATCAGAGTCCAGAATCGGAGCGTCTTATGGTACAGGGAAGTCTGCAGCGAACTTGTGGAACGTTGCGAAAAAAGCTGCCGCAAAACAACAAATCGTCGAGGTCGACCACCCCGACATTGAAGATGCTAGCGAGCGATCGTTGGTCGTCCATCGTCAGGATCGCGTAAAAGCTGACGCACGCCGCAAGTTGACGATGCAAATGTCCGACTTTGGAATGAACCTTTCTGCCAATGACTTGGGCGTACTCCTAAGTATTTTAGCATCGCTTAATGACTCTGTGCTGGAAGACATTGAGGTAACTCAAAAGCGCAAAGAATGCGAAGCTCGCATGGAGGCAGCGAGGCGTAGGATCAAAGAGGAGCGCTACACGGAACGACTTAAAGCCGAATTTAAATTGCGCGATATTGATGGCGGGGGTTCGTTGGATGTTGCGGAAATTGGGGACCTGCTTCGTAGCGCGACTGACTGCGAACATTTGACCAAGTCTGAATTCGATGCGACTGTGGCAGATTTTGTCAGCATTGTGGATCGCGATGGGAGTGGCGATGTATCTTTGGAAGAGTTTGGGAGAGCGCTAAGCCGAAACAGGATCTTGTATGCACGGTTGCATCGCAGTTTGATTGGTATTACTGGTCAGGAATATGTTGACCCCGAAATGCAGAGAAACAAAGTACCGTATCTGGCCGGCAATCACGCGAATACTCTTGCCAACGCAGCAGCTCTAACTTCTTTCTGGGAGCGATACGAGGACCAAATTGGCGCGTCGAAGACATCACTGAATGGTCAAAGGCCTGTCATTGTTCAGAAAAAAATGGTCCGTGCGCTTAAGAATTTCGAGTACGCCCAGGAAGCATGGAACAGGATCGTCGATCCGTCATTGGTAAAACCCGGTGAACAGAGCCGTTGGCTGCTGAGCAAAGAGATGGAGATGAACGGCCGAGGAGATTTGATCGATCAGTTGCTGTCAAGTCTAAAGGACGACGCTCACGGTCGGGCTTCTATCAACCCGGGTTCCGTCGGTGTACCACAAATCTTCGTCCAGACAGTTGTTTCTACATCATTTGGCGGATTTTACTTGCGCTTGATTGATGAAATGCTGCCAATGGGACTGCCAGCGATCGAGATATCGTTGGAGGAATTGGGAATGTACGCCAACTTTTCTGTCTGGGAGGGCGAATCGCAGAGCACTGCTACCAATAACCTGCAAGCGCGCAAGCGGTCCACGGACAGCTTCGGAGTCGCTAAAATAAGTTTTGACGTATATGGCAACTATTATAACACAAAGGCTCGCCAAGTCGAACCTTTTGTCGAGTTTTACCAAGGCATCTTGGATATCAGAAAGGAGCCCAAATGTCCGCTGGAAGTCATTTATTCGTCAGATCGCTATTTCCAGTTGAACGTCACGTCCGCGTTTATGGAAGCAGTGAATACAAACATGACTGCGTTTTCCAATGTTGAGCAACGCGCGGAAGCTGAGCGCCCTCACATAAAAGAACTTGGTGGCATTTTCTGGATGCTGAATGAAAGTGGCGTGAACATTAAGTACTATATGGTAGCAAGGAAGCGGTCGAAGGAAAAATTGCAGGAGGAAATTGTGACTGCGGTAACTACTGTTTCTCCGACTGAAGCGCACGCTTGTGTGCTGCTGAATAATGGTGAAGCCGAAGAGTACGAGCAACAGAGTCTGAAGGAAAAGCAGCTGCGGCAAGCATTTCGAGATGCTGATCAGGACGAAAGTGGTGAGTTGGACACAGAGGAAGTACGTGCCGTTCTTCGAAGCGTATTTGAGGAGGAAGATAAACAACGGAAGTCGTCAGGCACAAAGAAGTCATCGGTGTACAAACGCAGTAGCAGCGTTCTAAACAATGATGCTGACTTCACTCGGGCCGTGGAAGACTTTATCGCATTGGCAGATACAGACAAGTCTGGACAAGTTTCTTGGGAAGAGTTTAAGATTGCGATTTCGAAATCGCGTGCTACTGTTGACCGTTATGTTTCATTGGAGATTGAAGGATACCGGACAATCCACGGCGTGCCTCTGATGTCGATAGGGCAAACCCAAGTTTACGAGCTGACTCCTCTGTTTGAAGATATAGAATCTGAGACGTCAATCGCGGACCTGTACGACAGGGGGGTGGCTTTATTGACTCAGATAGAGGAGCCGACCCGTCAAGATTTGCAGAAGGCATATGCCTGTATGCATCGCGTAAAGGAACTGAATCCAAACTACGAATGGATTGATTCTTACTACGGCGACTGTATGCGGCAGTACCTCCCTGCATTGGCAGCCGTCCACATCACTGTTGATGGGTTTTATGGGCTACAAGTGGAGGTCTCCGGAGCCGAGTATGTTCGCAATGGGACTGCTAAAGATACGGAGCTTTTGATGTACGATGTTCAGGGACAAATTGCGCCCTGCAATCCAGAACAGCACAACGGAGAGGAGCGTTTTTTCATGCTACCTGCTTTCGGTACAATCAGCATTCCTTTGAATCTGGTTGACGCCGGAACTTTTGCGATTCGTCAAATTGGTGAAACCGAGTGGAGTGATACGCTGTGTTTGTCCGTCGCAGAGCAACGAATGTACAAGAGGCTGACAAGGTTTGAGCAGCTCGAGGTCCAGAAAGCGTTGCGTGGAGAGACCACTAGCTCTGTCGCTTCTGCTAAACGCGCGAAGGAGAAGCTGGGTACAAATGCTGCTCTCCCAAACCCGAATGAGATTTCACCTACCGGAAAAGAAGTTATATACCCTTCATCACAATGCATCGATAACCAGCCAACGGTTGTGATCGAGAGACTATCCGCAAATGATGTAAAGCTAGGTACATGGTCGTTGACCATTCAGCCGCAGTTGGTGCTTCACAACGTTCTTCCATGCGGCGTCGAATATATGATTGTTCAGCCTGACGATTGTCCGCCCAGTACACTCACCAGCAAGGGGGAGTTTCGTGTCGTAGACAATACCGGAAAGGACAAGAAGTCTCGAGCTGTGAAAACACTGGGTCAGATCGACTATTTTAGTTACGTCAACGATGTAAACAGCCGGAAGATGTACGTGGAAAGCGGCAAGTCGATCCAAGTATTCGGTCTGAACTTGGGCAAATCAGCCTTGATGGTGATGCGTCTTTGCGCAAGTGAGATTAACCGGGCTCCAACATGGAGTGCGCCATTCCTGGTCCACCTTGAAGCGTCTCGCAAGTTGTTCAATAAAGACGTGTTCGAGTTGATATTTGATGACGGCCCGAGCTTCATTTTCCAGCCTCAGTGGGAAGAAAATGGTGCTCGAACAGTATTCTTTTACTCGCCGTACTGGATACAAAATCGAAGTGGGTTGGACCTACGTTTGAAGTTGTCTCGTGGTCGAGTCTGTACTATTGAAGAGCATCGCGCTTTCTTTCCTGGTGCTAAGGACATCCCTTTACTCGTCGCTGCTCCAGCGGAAAAGGCTTTAGTTTGTTTCCATCCATTCCAAGAGACGCCACGCATCTATGAGGGCGAGTCGCTTGTGTCTGGAACTACGAAGAAGTATTTGCCGAATTTTAGCAAGCTGGGGTGGTCAGAGACTGAAGATCTGGCGGCTGTAAGTAAGAAAGGAGAACTGCGTGCAAGTGGATCGGGAAACTACTCATTTGTGCTTGCATTTGAAGTCCGCGCCGCTCCAGCTCAATTTTTTCGGTCGAAGATTTTCGTGATTTCGCCACGATTTGTGTTTTTGAATCACGTGTCGCGCCCATTGCAGATATCTCCAATTTTGCTTGACAAAAAGGGCAACTGTAAGAGATACCATTCTGACCAAAGTAATTGTACCTTGAAAGAAGGTGAAGCCGTTGTGGTGTATCGCGTGAAGGGACCTGAGAAGTACGTGGTAAGCTTGCGTGTTCGTGATATGCCCACAGATAGCCAAGGCGTGGGCGAGTGGGGTGCGAGCATGCCATTGTTCAAGCTTGCGTCAAAACTGAGTGACCCGAATGTGACATTCAACATGTCGGACGAAGCTGCATTTTGGACGCGTGGTAGCTTGGGCGATGGACCTGTGTGTAGTATGAAAGTTCACGAGGTGGCTGAGACAATCTTTGCAACAATAAGCGATATATCGGCCAAACCGAACTATCGTGTTGAGAATCGCTCAACGCGTTACTCGTTCCGGTACGTGCAGCATGGCGTAAAGACCGCTGAAGAGATCGTTTTAGGCCCTTTGGAAAGCCATTCGTTCGCGTGGGAGGATCCAAAGGCAGATTCGAAGTTGCGAATTACGGCAACGCACTGGAAGGTGCCGGCGGTGGTTGACTTTATCCAAATTGGTGAGATAAGAAGCGCGCCACAGGGTCTACACGGTGAGGTGTACATTGACGGATCTACACGGGTGCTTTCCATGGGAGATACCAAAACGTTTTATGATGTCCGACAGCGTGCAACCGTAAGCGACTGGCTTAGTAATATGGTGATTGATGTTTCGATGCACGGAGTTGGAATTACATTGGTGGACGAGCAACCGCAGGAGATATTGAATATCACCATGGAAACCATTCGGTTCGACTCAAAGGCAAGGTCTCGTCGCGTTTCTCTGATGGTTCACCACGTTCAATTCGATGACATGACGCCACATTCCGCATACCCCGTTGTATTCGCTCCCTTGGACAGTGGTTTCAACAGCGACAAGCGTGAGGGGTGGCTTCCGGGCGACAGCGAAATACCATTCTTTACGCTGAGTTGCGAAACACTTCCGCAGAGTGGTATTATTGTTGTCAACGACTTCGATTTGCAGCTTGAGTCAATAGCGGTCAAACTGAACTTGGAATACTTGCTCGGGCTGAGCAACCTTCTTTTCCAGTTCATACCGGGAAGCGACGAAGCTTCGATTCTACAGCAAGGCGTTGAAGCCAAGAATGAAATGCTTGTGCTGAATATCCCGTTTCCCAGTGGTTCCGTTTCCGCTGGTATGCTACTCTATTTCAAGCGTTGGCACATGAGCAAGTACGAATTTGATATGGTGTTTGATTCGTTGCAAGAAGACAAAGGCGAAGGCATTTCTGCAGTGCTGGGCAATACCATGGGAAGTATTGTCGGAGGAATCGCGCATGTGACACCTGTCTTTCACTTCGACGAAATCATCTACCACAACCGCTTTTTCTACGAGTACGATCTGATTTACGATGTCGTTCTGAAAATTGTGTACTCGGTCATTGGTCAGTGGTATCGAATCGTCGGTAGTGTAGAGATGTTAGGTGATCCGGTTGGCCTTGCCACAGACATTGTGGATGGATTCGCGCTTGCTGCACGCCAATTAAAGCGCGATGTGAGGGGTAAAAGCCGTCGGAAGGGTGAAAGTGCTATAACTGTCGTGCAAACTGTGTTTGGCGTGCCTCTGCGATCCATCGGAAAGGTCTCAAACGGGCTCGGTGACGTAGTGAAGAAGGTCACATATTTCGAGAGTCAGGAGGACTCGGATGAACCCCGGCATATCCCTGATGGATTTGTGCAGAGTGGCAAGGTTTTCGGAAAAAGCATTGCGTACGGTGTGACAGGCTTTGTCAAGGAGCCCGTTCGTGGTGCTAAAAGCGGAGGTGTAAAGGGTTTTGCGAAAGGTGTTGGTCGCGGAACGTTGCAACTCGTTGCGTGTCCTGTTGTCGGTACGCTCGGAGTTGTCGAAAAGATGTCGCAGTCAGTGAGCAACACCACGCACCTGATGGATGAAAAACACTTCGAGGGCACTCGCCGACCCGCGAGAAATCTCATGACGGGATCGCTAAAGCAACTTTCCGACTCTAACGTGATCACGGAGGTTGAGGTGCATTGTTTATACGTTGACGGGTTGCCTGACACCGTGAATCCGAAGGCTGTGGTCCGCGTATATTCTCAGACCGATGGCTATCCTGCAAAGGAACTTGGTGAGTACAAATCATCGACTGCGCGACACACAGGCACACCTAAGTTCGACCAGTCGTGGCTGATTGCTGTATCGTCGCTTGACACGTTCATCGAGATCAACGTTTACCACAAGCGGAAACCGCTTCCAAAAAAGCGTCTTGGCTTCGTTCGGTTCTCCATGGAGGACATCTACCGTGACTTTGAGGCTGTTCCTGCGAAATTGTTGGCAGATACGAACGCAAAAATGCAGCTCAAGCGCCGGAAACGCGTCCGTGGCAGTATCATTAGCAAGTTGGCGTCGGCAAGCGAGCGCCCGGTGGAAATTCGTGACGATTCGTGGCGCCACCGGATCAATCATCCGCCCAAGTCGGGTAGCAGTATTTTTTCAGAAGACGAAAATGACGGCTTTGCAAACTACGACCAGGAGGTGAGCATCCTGAGCTCCAGCTCGATTTGCCTCGATGGGTCGTTTCCGCCCTCACCGGTCGGTATTCCGCTGCAGGGGTGCGAGTCGGGGGCGAAGATTTACCTGAGCATCCGATACGTGAATGATATGCGGCGGTATGCATAAGTTAGGCGAAGGTAGTTTGCCTAAAGTAAGTGGGTAACACCAATTTCATTTTTGATGAGGAAGATGTACCGTTCCTGTACGTACTGGTACTCTAGGCACTTTTGTTTTGTGCTCCACGACAGGTGAAGATGGCACCACGACATGTGGCACATGGTGCACTGCAGAGGTGTGTAGTAACTTGTGCGCAGTAGCACCACATCAACCTTCTCATCGTTCAGTCGTCGACTCCTGCTTGTTTCTTGGTTTGCTGCAGATTGCCATACGTCCACACGGTGTCTGAGATCCAGGAGATGAAGTTCTGGCGTGCGCCCGTGCGCGAGAGCCACCGCATCGTTGACCCTGTCAAGCGCGCCAAGAATCACACGTCACGACTCATTAATGTGCAGCTGGCGAAGCTCTCGAGCGTGACGCGGCATGTCTCGCTGAACTTTCCAGCGCTCAAGCACATGCATCCGTTTGAGCAAGTGCGTCTGCTTACGTGACTGTTGACCGGTGGAGCGAGAGAGAGAGTTATCTTACGGTGTTGCTTGGTGATGCTTGTGGGGCCTTGTAGGAAGTGGCCGTGCTCACGTTGGGTCAAGGTGTCTACGAGACGCATGTCCAGCTCTTGCGGCGAGTGTATGCGACACTGCATAACACAGGCAAGCAGTTTGAACGTGAGTGTCAGGAGCTACGTACTAAGCAAGAGGCAGTCGACTGTGGACTGCGCTGCATCGAGGTGGGACATCGTTTTATTGGTAGATCAAGAATGTCATCGAACAATAGACTGTGGTGTTGCTTGTGCAGGAGCTCAAGAAGGTTGTGGACAGCAATACAGAGACGCTGCGGGCAGCCGCGGATATGGCTAAGGTGAGTGCAGTTGCAGAGGTGCATGGGGAAGCTGCCGCTGATGTGTTCTTGCGATCTGCAGATGCTTCGTGGGCTTCCTCACGTAGATTTGGAAAAACCTATTTTTGCCTTTGTTGGAGCCCCCAACGTTGGTGCGTCAGATGACAGGTGCATGTCGTCCCCCATAATGTCGAATGATTGACGTCAAGTTGCCGTCTTTGCCGACAGGAAAGTCCACACTCGTGCGTGCTCTGTCGACTGCTTCTCCAGAGGTACTTGGGCTCTTCATACAATCAACTGCTCTTGCGCCACGGATGCATCTGACGGTCTTGCTGTACAGGTGGCTAACTACCCGTTTACCACACGCGGTATAACGATGGGTCACATTTTCGTCGACGGCATTTCCTACCAGGTCATGAACCAATGACACCTTTCGATTCGCTCACTTGCATCTAATACTAACTCTGATTCCCACACCACAGATTGCGGACACACCCGGATTGATCTTCCGACCCGATGAACGACGAAACTCCATTGAGAAGCTGGCGCTTGCGATGATTGAAAAGACGCAAGCCGTACGTTCTGCTGCTATATGGCTCCAATGTCGCCGCCTGCGTTTATCTGACGCCTGCTGTCCGTGCTGCAGTCAATTGGCTTTGTGTTCGACCCAACAGACTCCTCTGGCACGTCCACAGCGGACCAGGTCCTGCTTCGCAATGAACTTCGACATCGTGTCATGAGAGCGCGCCCCGAGCACAAGTGGCTGGACATCATCTCGAAGATCGACCAGCCGTCGCAAGACCTGCAGCTGCTAAAAGAGCGGTACGAGTGTTTCATCGGACCGCGTGTTCGTTCGCGTTTGCTAACGCTTTTTCTATGTAGAGTCGAATCATCGCCGCACTATTGTGTCTCGGCTCAGACGAATGAGGGTCTGATGGAGCTGGGAAACGGGATGCGTCAAGTCTTAATACACTCTGATGAAGCCGCAGCAGCTTTTATGCAATAAAACTGCGTTTTTAGCATCGTAAATATTTCATGAGCCTGCAGTGGCTTAAAACAATCCACAATTAAGCGTTACGAGCTTCAAAAGGATCAAAGGAACAAAAGCTGCCAGTTGCTAATTTGGGTCCAGAAAGCTAATTTCCTCATTAAGTCGCCCGAAATGCTCGAAAAGAAGGCGCTGGAGGGCATTGCCGCGTACAAGTACAAGGCGTAAGCACAAGCGGAGAGGACTAGAGGATAGAAAGACAGAAGAAGACGCGGTGCCAAGTCTGATGTTCTTTTTATGCTGCTGCTGTAGGGGATCGTACACGTACTTGGACAACGTGCTGAACCACTTTTGGACGTACTCGGTGCAGTTTCTTCCCATTTGGAAGGCGCCCAACCTCGTGACGATGATCGGCACGGGCGCCATGATGCTCACGACCGTCGTGCAGCTTTACTATGCACCGCATTTCTCGGAGATTTGCCCCACTTGGGTGCGTTGAGCTGTAGCTGCTTGTTGACTGGCACGTGACGCGTGCTAATGGCTAACCTGCTTGCCCTCGCGCTGTCTATAGGTGTACGTCCTGTCGGCTCTAGGTCTTTTCTTCTACCAGACGATGGACGCCTTGGATGGCAAGCAAGCGCGTCGTACAGGCGCGTCGTCTCCGCTTGGCCAGCTGTTTGACCACGGCTGCGACGCCTTGTGCACGGTCTTTAATGTCTTGAGTGCTGCTGCCACGTGCCAAGCAGGCCCCGGTCTGCTTGCGTATATTGCACTGTCGTCCGTTTGCGTTACGTTCTATTTGGCGCAATGGCAGGAGTATCACACGGGCGTCATGAACTGTGGCAACGGCTTCTTCGGCGTCACGGAGGGACAATTGACATTAGTTGCAGTCCACTTGGCGGCAGCATTCTTTGGTGCAGGCTTCTGGACGGCGGAACTGTCGTTCGTACCAACAATTTCCGTGACCATGACGCAAGTGCTGCTTTGCGCGCTCGTGGCGAGCAACGTCTTGCTAGCGTATGGCAACGTCTCGAGCGTCCTATGGGCGGCCGCTGACACGATTCCGCGTGAAGAATTGGGTAATAAGCACATCTCGAAGCCCATAGCCCTCGTCCAGTTGGTCCCCATCGGTATTCTTCTGGTTCTGGGCTCGCTTTGGATTTGTGGTCCTGACGCAGAGAACTACGAGAACTACCCCGTCTTGTTCCTGTTCCCCATCGGTATTGGCTACGTGTTCCTTTCGGTACGTAGGGCGCTGTGATGGTGCTGGTGACGCATGTCATTGCGTGACATTTACATGTTTTGGGGTGTTTCTGGTGTAGACACGTATGATTATGAGCCACATGTGCAAGATACCGTTCACTCCTCAGCTTCGCGTCATCATCCCTTTCGGATTCGTGATCTTGAACGCTTACGGAACCGCAGCAGGGATTCTCTCAAAGCCACTGATTCCGACCATTGTGTCGTCGTCGCTGTACGTGGTTTTTATCGTGCTTGTTTACCTGCAATTCATCGTTGGCGTGGTCAAGGACATCTGCGACTTTCTCAACATCTTCCTTTTTAAGATCAAGCCGGTGGCGGCAAGTATTGAGAAATCGAAGTAAGCCGATGTCGACAAGAGCAGTGTCTACGCAACCTAGACGACGGAGGAAGTGGGTAGAACGACTGACGATACATGTGTCCAAGTTCGAGGCAGCTTTCATTGATGATGCAGTTGCAATTTAGAAATCCCAATTCCAGTTGTCCGCCTTTTCACTCGCCGTAGAATTCAGCTTCATTGCACCTAGCGGTTCACGCTTTGCCTTGCTTTTTACATGAGCTTCTGCCCGATGGTCACTTGTCGTCTTCTCTTTTATCGACGACCCGGCAGACGTACTGGATATCGATGTGGTGCTGGTCAAAAGAGAAGATGTACTCAATCTGCTGGCTCCCTTCTGAGAGCCCACACTAAGCCTGTGCGCCTTTGGCGCTGATGCGTCAAAACCAAGGTCGTCGTCAGCACCCCAGTTGTCGTCTGCCCACTCATTGTCAGCAGCGTCCATCGCAAACGTCGATGTCGTGGTTTTTCCCGACATGGAAGACGTCAAATTCGTTGCCGGTTTACAAGATACACTTAGCTTGACGGATGAAGTTGACGAAGACATCGACTTGGACAACGAAGATTCCGCTGCTGACGCATTCGATGATCTGGCCCCACGGTTGACCGATAGCGGCGTGCTGAAACCGGCATTTGAACGCTTCGGACTGTCCAGACCGTCCAAGTCGTCGTCATCATTCCAACCATCTTTTGCTGGAAACGTGTTAGAGCTGTTGTGTTTCGACGATGGCATGGTCAACGAGCTAGCGCCATCGGTTTCAATCTTGGTACTCGGGAAGGAAGTCGAGTGTGACGACGAAGCGGCAGCTGATGCATCCAGCGCAGGCATTGCAGACGATAATGCACCAATTCCAACCAGCTTGTTCACGTTAGACGCCACAGCCGAGGACGCCCAAGCTGTCAGGGAAGACGCGTATCCGGTCGTACTGTGGCCGCCACTTGACGATGGAAGGATGGCCCCATTAGCCCCAGCATCGTCTACGTCACCTAAGGCGTGCCTCAATTCACGTTGTCTTGCTTCTAGCTCTTCCCCGACTTTCATGCGGTCAGCTTCGTCGAGTACTGTCTTCATGAATTTATCCATCGAGATTTTTGCTTGGTCTCGAACTGTAACTGACACATCAAGCAGAAGAGGGGAGATAGCTGGAACAATACTGCTAGCCACACCTTGTGGCGTAAAGTACTCCTGCACAATCGACACAGATGAAAATAAGGAGTGAAAAATCAACCCCACTTACATAGAGCCACCGAAGTTGGACAACTTACTTGGCACGCCGTCATTGAGCGAAGTCCAGCGAGACGCGCATGCGGGAACGGGTCCTTTAGTGCTTTTGCGAACGCTGGAAACAGCACCTTTGGCCTTGTTGTATCATTCAGTTTGCTGGCAATCTTCCCCAAACAAATGGTGGTATTTGTTCGAATAGCTGGCTCCGGATCTGACTATATTATTGATGCGGCAGAGTTACATTGAGAGGAGGAGGGGAAATGTAAGTATATGTAAGCCACGTACAGGTATCTACGTACCTGAAGCCTTGCAAAATACTTCATAACACGGTTGTTGAGGTTGCTATCGGACAACTTGTCTGCGATGTGCAACATCGACTTGACAGTAAGCTCGCGCAGCACTGGAGCTGCGTCGGTAAACCCACTGCACAAGTTATCGAAGACAACCGTACTGTTCACAAGCTTTGCGTCAAAGTGGACCGTAAACTTCTCCATCATTTGCAACAGCTGCACACGGACCGCACGATCATTGCAACTGAATAACTTAATGATGATCGGAAGAACCTCGGCCTTAAATTCTTCGGCGGACAAGGAGCCGCCAATTTGGACCATAGCTGGAAGCATGTGGCTAGCCGACGGGTCCAGCTTTACAGGCCCATTCTTTGCGCCAGTCATTGAACCAAACTCCACGATCTGTTTCAGAGCTGGTAAGATCTTGTGTACGCCAAAGCAGCGCGGTAGCGTCTCGATATTGGCACAAAGCTCTTTGTAAAAAGCCGCCTTCTCATCCGAACTCTTAACAGCGAGGTTCTCCAAAACTTGCATCCGCTTGATAAACGGTGTATCAAAGTAGCTACAGCCCAGCATCTTCTGTGGACTTGGTCGCCGAGCAGCATTAGCGTCGGTGGCTTTGCGAAACTGAGTTCGGATTGCCGGTGGAATATTGGCGCCCGTGGAAATGTCACTTGATCGGAATTGACCGTCATTAAACACGTAGAACATGAGACAAGCAAACGCCCACATGTCGACGCCGTAAGGTGGCCCCGTTGCCACCGCTTTCCAGTTGGAGCGTTGGCATTCTACAAGCGTAGCAATTACAACCACCAACACATCACCATACAGGCCCCATTATCACAACCTATAGTGGCCGCGTACACCCACACACCTGGTGATTTGTAGTTGACATCTGTATACTGTTGGAAAGCCGTGTAAATGTATGATGGCCCATCGCTCGTGATCTCGGCCGTTAGCTCAAAGCCGCCCAACTTCCAGTCCCCACCCTGTCACCCGCCCAGTCCCAAGACTAGACTTAGTACCCGTTTTCAGTCATGCAATAACAATGCTACTACTCATCAGTCAAGCCCTACCTTTGTGACGAAAATACTTTGGGGTGTGAGGCGACCGTGGATGAGTTTGCAGTCCACGTTGATAAACTGCAGCGCCATGAGGACGCTACGCAGTCCCCAGGACACACACATGGCAAATTCTTCGCTCTGAGCTCCGTACTCCATACGCAGCGCTGTAAGGAACTCGGACAAGGGCATGACGTGCTCCGTAACGATGATCACAGGGCCGTTGTTCGGCACCTCAACGCCGTCCTGGTACGCCAAGATGTTAGGATGGCGGAGCGTCTTGATGCGGCGCAAAGCGTTCAGCGTGAGCTGCGTCGCTGGCTGTCGCGACTTGAAAAGAGACACAGAGTGGCACGGGTCCTGCTTGCTCTTGCCCGAGTGCAGCACAAAGTCCGGCAAGCCCTCGAACACGACGCTGTCACCGGCAGCGCCATCTGCCGCCACGTTGCCGTCCATTCCCGGTGTGTCGATCACGTAGGGCAGTCCGCCCGTCGCACTCGAGCCCACGAGACCCCCGAGAGTCTTGAGGAAGTTCATTCTCGTCGCTTCGTCCTGTGGAAATGACACATTCGACGATCACCGCAATGTCTCAGGATTGGTCAAAAATCACTTGTTTTTTTCGGATATTCCTGTGACGTGTGACAACATGGCTACGCTTCGAGAAAAGACCTGACGGCGTCGATCAGGTCGGCCTTCCGTCCCACAACTGCGACGCCATGAGCGTGTAGAAACGCCTTCAGCTGAGCAACCGTCTTCTTCTGTATGGCGTCAGACGTGACAAGCGCAGCCCATTCCTCCCGATCAAAAGTCTCCTCTGCCTCCGGTTGACCTGAACCTCTTTTCACCGACTTCTTCCGTGTTGCCTTGCGCCCTCCAGATATTGAAGACTGGAGTTGTCAGGCACCCAAGCAGCACACTTGTCAGTGACACGTGTACAGTTGAAACTGTGCTTGAATAAGAGAGAGTTACCCACCTTGCGCTTCGCGTTGGTCGACGCATCGATTAACTCGCCGCCACATACTTCTCGGAAATCAGCAATTGCACCCTGTCAGACACAACGAGTCAGACCCAATGACAACCATTGCCTTCTGGTTGCCTCACCTTGACTTCACCTTGGCTAAATCCCTCTGCATCCGGAAGCGTCGTATCGTGCTTATCGTCAAATTCCAGTTCGTCCTCATCGAGGGCAAGGGCTTGAATCGCGGCGTAGTGTTTTTGCAATTCTACACACCAAGTATGGTTTGTTCATCACACACTTCCAGCATCATTCACTCCCGTACCGGCGCACCTGGGTTCTCAAAACTCGGTGCTTCTGCTAGCTTCAACGTCGCAATCAGGTGCTTTGCTGCATCAGTTTTCTCGTGAGTGACTAGAAACACAAAAGCAGTGAGCACCAGCCACAAGCGCAACATCAGTATCCTGTGGGACAAACCGTTTGTGATGGGCTCGACTGGAACGTCGCGAATATCATCCAGGTATGGCAAGAAGATGACGTTAAACCCTGATGGCTGTATCTGGCCCATCTCGTCGTTTTCTTCTTCCTGTGGCACTAGCGCCACGAGTCGGGGTTCGCTTGTCGTTCGCGCAATCAACCTTGCCAATGCAAACTTTTGCTTCTTGACCATTGAGTTGAGGATTGCCATGAAGGCAATGGAGCTTCCTTCGATGTATCCATTACAGGGGTACACGAAATATGGAGAGCGAATATTTTCGTTCCATTGGAGGGAGCTCATCGGCTTAAAGCAGATCAGCTGTAGCCCTGGTGAGTCAAAATGCTTGATCTCCACAATATCATCCCGTGTGAAATACACACGCTTTCCACCATAATCAATGTACTTTTTTATCTGATCCGGTGCCAGGTACGCCCCAGTATCTTCACAGAGCCACTTTGTCTCAGTTTTTAGCGGCAAATTTGTGCTCGCATCAAGAGCCACCGGAGTATTCTTCCGCTGAACGATTACTAGCGCATACAGCTCCACGCCAATTGATACGGCTTTCGTGACTGAAAGAGGAAATGTAGTGAGGCGGCGTTTGCGAAAACGCTTGCGTAGCGACCCGTTCATCAGATCATCGAGCGAATTGACAGGAAAAGCTGGTTGAAATAGTGTTTCATCTTCAGCCTCCTCGTCACTGTCAGATGCTGAAAAGTCCTTGAAAGAACAACCATAGAACCCTGAGAGATCAAAGCTCTTCTTTCCGGGCGGCGTAATATAGAATAGATTTAGTGTGCGCTTAAGTTCAGCGTGGTTCTAAGACAGTGCGAAGTGTTAGCAGCATTCTTATACCTCCACGCCACGTAATACCCACGAACAACTCATTACCTGGACTTGCTTTTGAATGCGGCCTACTTCTTCTGCGTCCGATCCTTGTGGGCTGTTATCATTTGTGAAGATCCAGATACGCTGCGAATCCCTCTTCTTTAAACTACGAGAAGAGCAAGAGACTGGTGAGACGCATCGTTTGTAGTATGATAGAGATTTACAACGCACTTTGCGCTTGAGAAGGAGATTCCACATTGCCACAAAGCGTTGCTAAACAAGAGCTGCTCCGAGTTCTCCATGGACTCGAATTCCATTTGCACGTCGGATTCCAGCAACGCCTAAAACGCACAACATTGGCGTAAAAATCGTGAGCACAGTGGGCACTTCGAATACACAACTCGCAACATCTGTGACAATATTTGAGCGAACCTGAAGCTCCTTGATTCTCTGCGCCGACGGATGTCCCAGCGGGTGAAACTCGTGGACCTGCTCCAATGTACTTGCTTCGCTCTGTTTGTTCTGCGTCCATCAAGCATAATAATCTCAGCATTAAATTTAAGGCAATAAAAACGAAGAGACTGCCCACTTACTGTTCCGAATAGAATGACACTGAACAACGAATTATCACTTGCGATGACTTTCGACTTGAGCAGTTTGATCACGAGTCCCACGACAGCATGGAACCAAGTCGATGGAGAACCTGCAGCAGCGTGTGGATACGGAGCGAACATGGACTTGCGCACATCCAGCAGAACAACCAGAGCATCTTTTCCGCTCTCAGGGAGTTCCCACTCTTCCTCGTCTCCAGGTAAATGCTCACTCGCTCCAGCTGTACTTTGGCTTCCCCATACATCCATTTTAGTTCTTCAGTTGATAATGTCACTAAAGTAGATTTTAAAGGTTATACTAGGACAACCTACAAAGCAGAACGGAAAATTTCGAAACAATAATGGCATCGACAACTGAAAAAATACTGACGAACAATTGTAAGAATAATGTATGTATTGTAACATTTTAGGGGTACTCGTCACTTTTCAGGCAAACAATAACAACATTGTAATAACAAGTTTGTGTGTAAACATTTATCAAATGGTTTATCATGAAATTCATCTTTGACATTAGTACATGCGTCGAAAATATGGCTAGGTAACTGAGTTATAAATTAATGTTTAGTAATAACGTGTTTTAACGCGTCCCATGATGTTAGTGTACTCATAACTCATTCGGCGTGTGTCAAATGGTGCCCCCGTTGCATGTAATTTTACATGGGTTTTAATTATTTAGTATGAATATTGTGTTCTAACAAACAAAATGTTCTCACAATAAAATTCTAGTAGATAATGCTGCTTCACAGATAAAACCAACTGCTCAACGGTTGATATGGTTAATACCAAGATACTAACCAATAAGTTTAGCTACGACAGAAACGCGCAATGAGTGGTGGGCAGATAGCTACAATACATGTTTGCATTTTGACATAGTTAATTAAAGTCAAACGGAAATTTAACAAAAGGATTAACTTCACTAAATACATCTCTACTTTTTAATTTTACCAAGTATTCTTTCTCCATTCAGCAGTCTTCCTCTGCACGTACGTGTACATGAGGTACTTAAACGCACACACCCTTGCACTGTCAGCAGCTCAAGGTTTATTCATCTTGCTGAATAAGGTGTACCCCGTTACACCTGGTAGCACTTCGTGGTCCGCTCATCGAATATGAATATGTTGGACGGTGAGGCGGATGAGTTTATTCCGCGCATGAAAGCTACTTCCATTGAGTCAATTCGAATGGAATCCTTCGAACGTTGGAGTTCGACGATAGGGCAAGAAGCCGTTGGTGCGATGCTGTCTGCCCTGGCGCCAGACAGTCAGCACGCCACCATCGCCAAGTTCATTCTGAATGAGCTTGATGCTAAGCGAAAATAAGGTAGCCTTCCTTATATACGAGGTTTCGACAGACAGAGCTTTTGAGAGAACGTAGAGCTCAGCAGTTTGAACTGTTGAGTAACAGGAGGCTACTGCTACAGGGTCGACGTGCGTACGTCGATCCGAGGCTCTAAAGATTAATATCTAAGAGTGCAAGGGAGCTGTAACGGGGCACCCTGAAGCTTGTACTGGTGACAGTACAAGCTACTTATTCTGATGACAGAATAAGGCGGTGCCTCGTAACTTCACGTACACTCGTACGTGCAGAGGAAGACGGTAAGAAGAAGCGAGTACTTGGTTAAAGTAAAAAGTAGAACTGTATTTATAATAGTTAATGTCTGCAATAAATCACTATTTATCTTCATCTAACTATGTCTGAATACAAATGTGTAAATCAGTTATCTGCTCACCACTCATTGCGTGCGTCTGTCGTGGCGCGTCTTCGTTGGTTGATATAATGGCCTATATCAACCAATTAGGAACTACTCGTAAATGCTACAGAATATTTGTCCTTATGACAATATTCTGAGAATATAACTCTTATAGTTATATTCTATTAACAATTTCTTATAAATTGTTATGTAACGATTCACCCCGTTACATCACCCCCCTTAACCATCAGTCACTTTAGTGACTGATTGACTAAATGGATACTCGTCCCAAATCATTTGGGACAGGGTTTGCACTTGTTGGTCCGCGTCCACTTTCCAACATTTCATCGCATGGTAAACAAACCCATGCGATGCGCGAGCAAGGCCGCCGAGAGCGCGTCTGCACGTCTCTGTGCGGACGCCGAAGCAGAAACAACAGCAACTGATGTCTCATCGGTTGCTGAAGCGACTCAGCCTGTGTCACTTGGTGATGCAGGCGCTGGTCATGAAGACACTCATGTCTTCACAGAGTATGATCTCGGAGTCTCATACTCTCCTGATACGGAAGACGGATCCATATCGACGGCGATTGAAAGATGCCACCACGCGTAGCATCTGTCGTTCGTCTGACGAATCAGATGAACGATCGCCAAAGCGAAGGCGCTCGAGATCGTAAGACTCGGGCGCTAACAGTGGTGTCGGTTCTCCTATTGACACCACTTCGCAACGAGGTGCCAGTACTTCTGTCGGCACGTCGCAAGAAGAGCGGGACCGCAATGTGTTGCGTCTCGCTCCTGAGAAGAAGGCATGGATGCCTCCTAAATCCGTCATGGATCACTTGTCGGCGACGACGAGTGATCGTTATCGAACACGGTTGTTCGATTCGTCAAGGATCCATCACCTTGACCCCAGCACGAAAAACTATCGCGCTGAACATGAATTCTTCATCGATGCTTTCTTTAGACATCGATGGTACAGTGGGAATCACAAGCGTGATGGTCCCTAACTGCTTCAGGCGTGGAACGCCTACATCCATAACCTTGAGGATGTAGGTCGTGACGCTTGGAACGACAAACTTATCAAAGCTCGTGATAAGTTTGAAAAGCGAACCCCGACAGGTGCACGCTACAAGCTGCATCGTCCGTCTAGGGAGGGTGTGTAACGGGGCACCCTGAAGCTTGTACTGGTGACAGTACAAGCTACTTATTCTGATGACAGAATAAGGCGGTGCCTCGTAACTTCACGTACACTCGTACGTGCAGAGGAAGACGGTAAGAAGAAGCGAGTACTTGGTTAAAGTAAAAAGTAGAACTGTATTTATAATAGTTAATGTCTGCAATAAATCACTATTTATCTTCATCTAACTATGTCTGAATACAAATGTGTAAATCAGTTATCTGCTCACCACTCATTGCGTGCGTCTGTCGTGGCGCGTCTTCGTTGGTTGATATAATGGCCTATATCAACCAATTAGGAACTACTCGTAAATGCTACAGAATATTTGTCCTTATGACAATATTCTGAGAATATAACTCTTATAGTTATATTCTATTAACAATTTCTTATAAATTGTTATGTAACGATTCACCCCGTTACATCACCCCCCCCTTAACCATCAGTCACTTTAGTGACTGATTGACTAAATGGATACTCGTCCCAAATCATTTGGGACAGGGTTTGCACTTGTTGGTCCGCGTCCACTTTCCAACATCTCATCGCATGGTAAACAAGCCCATGCGATGCGCGAGCAAGGCCGCCGAGAGCGCGTCCGCACGTCTCTGTGCGGACGCCGAAGCAGAAACAACAGCAACTGATGTCTCATCGGTTGCTGAAGCGACTCAGCCTGTGTCACTTGGTGATGCAGGCGCTGGTCATGAAGACACTCGTGTCTTCACAGAGTACGAGCTCGGAGTCTCATACTCTCCTGATACGGATGACGGATCCATATCGACGGCGATTGAATCAAGCCGCCTCCAAGCGTGGCATGGACGATCTTTGCGTCGCAGCATCTTTGGTTCATCTGATGAATCAGATGAACCATCGCCAAAGCGAAGGCGCTCGAGGTCGCGAGACTCGGGCGCTAATAGTGGTGTCGGTTCTCCTATGGACACCACTTCACAGCGGGGTGCCAGTACTTCTGTCGGCACGTCGCAGGAAGAGCGGGACCGCAATGTGTTGCGTCTCGCTCCTGAGAAGAAGGCATGGATGCCTCCTAAATCCGTCATGGATCACTTGTCGGCGACGACGAGTGATCGTTATCTAACACGATTGTTCGATTCGTCTAGGATCCATCACCTTGACCCCAGCGCGAAAAACTATCGCGCTGAACATGAATTCTTCATCGATGCTTTCTTTAGACATCGATGGTACAGTGGGAATCACAAACGTGATGGTCCCTCACTGCTTGAAGCGTGGAACGCCTACATCCATAACCTTGAGGATGTAGGTCGTGGCGCTTGGAACGACAAACTTATCAAAGCTCGTGATAAGTTTGAAAAGCGAACCCCGACAGGTGCACGCTACAAGCTGCATCGTCCGTCTAGGGAGGGTGTGTAACGGGGCACCCTGAAGCTTGTACTGGTGACAGTACAAGCTACTTATTCTGATGACAGAATAAGGCGGTGCCTCGTAACTTCACGTACACTCGTACGTGCAGAGGAAGACGGTAAGAAGAAGCGAGTACTTGGTTAAAGTAAAAAGTAGAACTGTATTTATAATAGTTAATGTCTGCAATAAATCACTATTTATCTTCATCTAACTATGTCTGAATACAAATGTGTAAATCAGTTATCTGCTCACCACTCATTGCGTGCGTCTGTCGTGGCGCGTCTTCGTTGGTTGATATAATGGCCTATATCAACCAATTAGGAACTACTCGTAAATGCTACAGAATATTTGTCCTTATGACAATATTCTGAGAATATAACTCTTATAGTTATATTCTATTAACAATTTCTTATAAATTGTTATGTAACGATTCACCCCGTTACATCACCCCCCTTAACCATCAGTCACTTTAGTGACTGATTGACTAAATGGATACTCGTCCCAAATCATTTGGGACAGGGTTTGCACTTGTTGGTCCGCGTCCACTTTCCAACATCTCATCGCATGGTAAACAAGCCCATGCGATGCGCGAGCAAGGCCGCCGAGAGCGCGTCCGCACGTCTCTGTGCGGACGCCGAAGCAGAAACAACAGCAACTGATGTCTCATCGGTTGCTGAAGCGACCCAGCCTGTGTCACTTGGTGATGCAGGCGCTGGTCATGAAGACACTCGTGTCTTCACAGAGTACGAGCTCGGAGTCTCATACTCTCCTGATACGGATGACGGATCCGTATCGACGGCGATTGAATCCAAGCCGCCTGCCAAGCGTGGCATGGACGATGCTTTGCGTCGCAGCATCTTTGGTTCATCTGATGAATCAGATGAACCATCGCCGAAAGCGAAGGCGCTCGAGGTCGCGAGACTCGGGCGCTAATAGTGGTGTCGGTTCTCCTATGGACACCACTTCACAGCGGGGTGCCAGTACTTCTGTCGGCACGTCGCAGGAAGAGCGGGACCGCAATGTGTTGCGTCTCGCTCCTGAGAAGAAGGCATGGATGCCTCCTAAATCCGTCATGGATCACTTGTCGGCGACGACGAGTGATCGTTATCTAACACGATTGTTCGATTCGTCTAGGATCCATCACCTTGACCCCAGCGCGAAAAACTATCGCGCTGAACATGAATTCTTCATCGATGCTTTCTTTAGACATCGATGGTACAGTGGGAATCACAAACGTGATGGTCCCTCACTGCTTCAAGCGTGGAACGCCTACATCCATAACCTTGAGGATGTAGGTCGTGACGCTTGGAACGACAAACTTATCAAAGCTCGTGATAAGTTTGAAAAGCGAACCCCGACAGGTGCACGCTACAAGCTGCATCGTCCGTCTAGGGAGGGTGTGTAACGGGGCACCCTGAAGCTTGTACTGGTGACAGTACAAGCTACTTATTCTGATGACAGAATAAGGCGGTGCCTCGTAACTTCACGTACACTCGTACGTGCAGAGGAAGACGGTAAGAAGAAGCGAGTACTTGGTTAAAGTAAAAAGTAGAACTGTATTTATAATAGTTAATGTCTGCAATAAATCACTATTTATCTTCATCTAACTATGTCTGAATACAAATGTGTAAATCAGTTATCTGCTCACCACTCATTGCGTGCGTCTGTCGTGGCGCGTCTTCGTTGGTTGATATAATGGCCTATATCAACCAATTAGGAACTACTCGTAAATGCTACAGAATATTTGTCCTTATGACAATATTCTGAGAATATAACTCTTATAGTTATATTCTATTAACAATTTCTTATAAATTGTTATGTAACGATTCACCCCGTTACATCACCCCCCTAACCATCAGTCACTTTAGTGACTGATTGACTAAATGGATACTCGTCCCAAATCATTTGGGACAGGGTTTGCACTTGTTGGTCCGCGTCCACTTTCCAACATCTCATCGCATGGTAAACAAGCCCATGCGATGCGCGAGCAAGGCCGCCGAGAGCGCGTCCGCACGTCTCTGTGCGGACGCCGAAGCAGAAACAACAGCAACTGATGTCTCATCGGTTGCTGAAGCGACCCAGCCTGTGTCACTTGGTGATGCAGGCGCTGGTCATGAAGACACTCGTGTCTTCACAGAGTACGAGCTCGGAGTCTCATACTCTCCTGATACGGATGACGGATCCGTATCGACGGCGATTGAATCCAAGCCGCCTGCCAAGCGTGGCATGGACGATGCTTTGCGTCGCAGCATCTTTGGTTCATCTGATGAATCAGATGAACCATCGCCGAAGCGAAGGCGCTCGAGGTCGCGAGACTCGGGCGCTAATAGTGGTGTCGGTTCTCCTATGGACACCACTTCACAGCGGGGTGCCAGTACTTCTGTCGGCACGTCGCAGGAAGAGCGGGACCGCAATGTGTTGCGTCTCGCTCCTGAGAAGAAGGCATGGATGCCTCCTAAATCCGTCATGGATCACTTGTCGGCGACGACGAGTGATCGTTATCTAACACGATTGTTCGATTCGTCTAGGATCCATCACCTTGACCCCAGCGCGAAAAACTATCGCGCTGAACATGAATTCTTCATCGATGCTTTCTTTAGACATCGATGGTACAGTGGGAATCACAAACGTGATGGTCCCTCACTGCTTGAAGCGTGGAACGCCTACATCCATAACCTTGAGGATGTAGGTCGTGACGCTTGGAACGACAAACTTATCAAAGCTCGTGATAAGTTTGAAAAGCGAACCCCGACAGGTGCACGCTACAAGCTGCATCGTCTGTCAAGGGAGAAAGGATTACCCTGCCTCTCATGGGGAGACTCGTGCCCATGTTGTGTGAACAACTCTGCACGAGCACCTAAGGAGGCTTACCTCCTTACCAGTCCATGGTGGCGCGTACGTATCTCTACTGAGATGTACGAAGGGATTGACAACCTGAAATCCCTTTACGACCGTGCCGGGAAGACTTTCTCCGGCGGTCCTTCTGCGGCACAGGATGTGCCGCGTCGTACTGCTCAACCAGACCCAGTACGTCAATCATCAGTTGGGAGCGGGGCTCCCAAGTATCCCAGGACGGGGGATAGCCGCGCCACCGGACGAGATAACTCGTCTGACGTCTGTTCACGTCGCGGTGGTTCAACAGCTGCTCAACCAGATAGCGCTGGCCACCGCGAGAGTCCTCTAATGGAGGTGGAGGAGGAGGAAAGACGCTCTCCACACGATCATGTGGATCGGTGTGTTCCCGAGAGCTTCTTTGATCGCGTAACGCAAGGGTTACGCGGCGATCTCGAACATGAGCGGGACAGGCGTCTCCAAATGGCGGACACTGCCTCGAAGCATCGAGCTGAGTTTGCCTTTGCTCAGCTTGAGAACGAGAGATCTCTGACATCTCTTCGTGACGAGCTAAGGGTAGCTCGTGGGATTGCTGATCGGTCTCGGGATGAGATAGCTGCTCTTCAGACCCTTGTTGATGCCCACCATCGGGAGCACAAGGCTCTCTGCGAGGTGCTTGAGCGCAAGGGCGTTCTTCATCGGAAGAAGCAGCGTACTGATGGTACGGCTTAAGCCGACCAACGTAAAACGTGGGATGCGTTCGCATCTTACGTGGTAACTCGATCGTGTATGCATTGCCTAGGCGGTGCAATACACGAAATGGGCCAATGTACTTGGGTAGAAGTTTCCTACTACCCAAGTTAGTCACTACATGCTTTGGTAGATTAACCGTAGACAGTAGGACTAAGTCACCTTTATTAAATAAAAGAGTGTTTGCCCTTCCATTCTTGTCAGCGTTTTGCTTTTGCTTATCCACCGCTTCGGCGATGGGATCTTGCACAAAACGGACTACCGTTTCACGAGCCAGTATGAACTCATCTGATGACTGGTTAGCTTCAGTGTGCTGTGAGCGCACTGCAGCAACATCAACCTTTTCTTCAGTGAGGGCTTCCGCACTCTCACTGGCATCATCTTCTTCGATATCGATGTTATCGATATCGGCATCAAACGCAATGACTTCCTCGTCAGAGCGTGATGAGCGTGAACCAAATCGGTTTTTGCTCGCGCGAGTCCCCCCCCTTAAACCAGGGTTACGCTCTAGTAAGGTGGGTACACGCGGATGGCGCAAGCCATTCACGTAAAACGGTGTATGTGTCGTGGACGCATGCACCGAGTTGTTAATGGCAAACTCTACCATTGGCAAGAACTCACTCCAACTCTTAAAGGAGTGTACGTATCCTCGAAGTATCTCTTCAAGGACACGGTTGGCACGTTCCGTCTGACCATCTGACTCTGGATGATCAGATGTAGACATCTTCAAGCGCGTTCCGAGTGATTTGAACACGGAACGCCAGAAATCAGCAGTGAATCGTGGATCTCTGTCTGATACGAGTTCACGGGGCAACCCATGAAGTCGGAATATGGTGTCGATAAAGACACAAGCACAGCCACTTGCCGTGATTGTCTCTGGTACAGCCACAAGGTGTACCATTTTGCTGAATCTGTCAACAAATACGAGAATACCCGTATTCCCGCGTGCGTCTTTGGGTAACCCGAAGACGAAATCCACTGAGATGGATTCCCAGCACTCAGCCGGAACCGCTAGAGGCTGTAAAGGTGCACGCAGTGAAGGACTTGACTTCACTCGTTGACAGACTTCGCATGCGCGAACATACTTTCGCACAAACTGATACTGGCGGGGCCAGTAAAAGTCTCGACTTACCGTGAGATATGTTTTCTCTCGGCCACGATGTCCTCCTATAGGAGCATCATGATACTCGAACATGATCCGCAAACGCAGATCAGTATCATCTGGAATGACAACACATGGTGTGTCAACAGTAACGGCTGTATAATACAGTAAACCGTTGCGAGTAGTGTATCGATCTGATACAGATCAATACGCAGACGACAATCGTTTCAACGATTCTCGAGATGGTTGGGAGAGATGTGTCAACAACTTCACTATCTCACCATCTTGGGCGTATGCCCGCCTCACATCATCATACAACGTTGTAGATGGGACTGAGGACGTCATAACCGCAACAGTGACTGTCTCACTGTTGGGTTTCGCGACTGTTTCAAAGTCGGGACGACGTGAGAGTGCATCAGCGACGACATTAAGTCGTCCTGGTTTGTACTCGACCGTAAAGTTGTATTCCGCAAAGAATGACAACCACCGCGCCATTCGTTGTGAAAGGTGCGGGCTGTTCACTGCCGTGCGTAAGGACGCATGGTCAGTGTAAACAATGAAGGGTCTATCTCCTAATAGATAGACTCTGAACTTCGCGAGTGCATACTTAAAAAAAAAAGTCCAAATGAAATCATAAAAGGCCAAGGACTAGGATCTACTAAATGATAAGGATGTTTTTGTGTGTTTTGTGTGTTTTGTGTAATTTTTTTAAAAAAATTTAAATCATTATTAAATTTGTTGATATTTGAATCATTAGTTGTTGTTTCAATTTGTAAATTTTTTTTATTAATATAATAATAGTTTTTCATAAAAATTTAATAATTTGTAATAATTAATTATTTACTTATAAATAATATTGATTAAAATTAAGCAATTAATCAAAAATAATATTATATTTTAATTTTTTTATATTTTTATAATATTGTTTTTTTGTATTAATTGTTTTACTTTTATTTTGTGAAGTTTGAATAATTTCAGTTGGCATATTTTTTAAATTTGAATTTAAAAGTAACCATGAAATTGATTTTTTAATTTGTTTATCTTTATTTAAAAGCATTAAAAAATATCTATCTTTTTTTATTTCTTTTTTTATTTGGAATACTTATTGCTTTTAATTTTGGTAATAAATTATTAATTGATTTAAATAAGATAAAATTAGGGTTTTGTTTTGTACTTTTTTTTAAATTGATTAAAATATTTTTAAATATGGTTTCTGAACAGGTTTTTTTACCTTTTTTTAATAACATATTCATAAATAATTTTTTTATTTTAGACTCTTCGTATTTTAGTTCCATATTTTGAGCGGGATGTTTTTCGAGAATAAATTCCTAATAAATCGTATTTTCCACGAATAATATGATATTTTACACCAGGCAAATCTTTTACTCTACCACCTCGTATTAATACAATTGAATGTTCTTGTAAAGTATGACCTATTCCAGGTATATACGTGATTATTGTGTATCGACTAGATAAATGTACTTTAGCTACTTTACGTCTAGCGGAATTTGGTTTTTTAGGAGTTGTATTATAAACTTTTAAACAAATACCTTTACGCTGTGGACATTGTTTTAAAGCTGGACTTTTATTTCTTTTTTGTTTTTTAATACGTTTTTGTTTTTTAAAAAATAATTGATTAAACACAACCCATGTTTTACGTCAGCTTGCTTTAACCTAATCTTGGTCCGTCTTGAGTGGATCACGAGGCGCTTGCGCCGAAGGCAGAGGAAGACGGTATGAAGAAGCGAGTACTTGGTTAAAGTAAAAAGTAGAACTGTATTTAGCATAGTTAATGTCTGCAATAAATCACTATTTATCTTCATCTAACGATCAGTAAGTGGAAGGTCGGTAGTTCAATCCTGCCTGGGGACAGTGGCCATGTGCCGTACCTATCACATGTCACAAGTTCTAGTATCTCCTTGCTCGAAGATTCACTATACGCTAGAATAAACCCGATATGACGATGACTTTATCGTATTGGAATTGGATGACAAATTTGATGTCATCCTTGGAATACCGTGGCTCAGAAGGTACGAACCACGGGTAAACTGGCAGCATCGAACAGTAACGATGCCTGCCGCTTGTTCATCAGATGGCCATCTGATGAACGTTTTGGAGCGTCCACAAGCGTGTGGATGTACTACGAGTGAGTGCGATGGCCTCACTTGTGGTACGGTCGTTAGTACGACTGCACAAAACCTTAGTGTACCAAACGGTTACACTTCGGAGCAAAGTTCCGGCGGCTGTGAGGAAACACAGGCTGCGCCGAAGGTCCACCACTCGAATAAGTCGGGTGGACTGGGACAAAGATGTATCCCTAGCGGGGAACATCTAGAAGAGAAACAATCGATCGCTCAGGTTAAGCGAAACGATAATCCTAGATCGACTGGAGAGTCTTTCGTAGAGGATCTCGCTGTGGTTGCGCAACCCCAGCTAGAGGAAGTAAAGGGAATAAGTCCCAAGATTACAAATACGGCGGAAATAAGTTCCCCGAAACCCGCGGGAATAAGTCCCCGGGAAGACGAAGGAATAAGTCCTTCGAAGCCTGAGGGAATAAGTCCCCAGGAAATGACAGAGACATTAAATGTCATAGTCAATAACGGATCAAGTGTAGGCGCTTATACACTTGATCTGATTGCGCCTCCGAAGTTAACTTCGGGGATCACTCAGTTACCAACGCTCGAACATAAAAGGTCCTTGCGTGATCTGCGTAGTGGCAAAGTCAAGCAGATCTGCATACTCGTCGCTGACGACGAGTGTGTAACCGACAAAAGGTCAGCAACAGTGTTTACTGAGAACGAGAGAGTTCTCAGTAGTTCATCTATGGACGAGAGTGTCCTAGATGAAAAGACACGAGTTGAGCGATATGACTCACAATCATGGGAATCGCTCAAGACAAATCCTCTCTATGAAGATTTGGTTGAATTCAAGGATGTATTCCCTGAAACTGTTTCGTGCGAATCACCGAAGGATAAAGGTATTCGACACGAGGTCGAGCTTAAACCAGGCTTGAAGTACTGTGTCATGAAGCAGTGGCCACTGCCTCGTGAACAAGTACTTGCGATCGACAAGTTCTTTGCCGATCGTTTAGCTGCGGGCCATGTGAGGGAATCAACTTCCCTACATAGCTCTCCGACCTTCTGTGTGCGAAAAGCAACAGGAGGGTGGCGGATAGTGCACGCGTTCAACAAATTGAACGCTGCAACGGTACCGGCTCAGACGCCGATACCGAGGAAGGACGTAATCATTGATGGTATGTCAAAGAGTACCATCTTTTCGTCCATGGATTTGATGGATGGCTTCTATCAAATCCTTATGCGGGAACGGGATATACCCTATACCGCAGTTAGCACGCCTAGCGGCATGCTCTGGGAATGGCTAGTTATGCCACAAGGGCTCAGTAATGCCCCTGCCACGTTCAACAGATGTGTATCACATCTGTTGAGACCAGTACGAGAATTCGCGCCGAGTTATTTCGATGACGTATTCATCCATAGTCGGGCTATGGATGGAAAGTCGGACGTTGAGGTTCACAGGTACCACGTCCGACAGGTTCTTACAATCATGCGAAAGCATCAATTGTATGCAAACCTCAAGAAGTGTATATTTGCCGCAAGCGAAATACCACTTCTTGGGTGCATCGTTGGTAAGAACGGTGTACGTCCTGATCCCGAAAAGATCAAGGCGATCACCGACTGGCCTGTGCCGGTTGATGTCAAAGGTCTTCGAAAATTCCTTGGGCTAGCGGCGTATTTGCATAAGTATTCACGCAATTACGCCGAGATGACTGTGCACCTCTCTCGTTTGTTGAAAAAGAACGAGAGGTGGTTATGGAACGCTGAATGTCAACGCTCCTTTGAGGGTATCAAGCAGAGCTTGATACAATCCCCAGTCCTAGCAATAGCCGATCAGGACAGGCCATTTCATGTGGTCTGTGATGCCAGCGATTTCGCAATCGGCTGTGCATTAATGCAGTACGACCTTGAAGGCGTTGAACGCGTCGTCTGCTATCAGTCGCGTCAGCTGCAACCAGCTGAGCGGAACTATCCAGTGCATGACAAGAAACTCCTTGCCATGAAGTATGCACTCGCGAGGTTCAGAGTCTATCTATTAGGAGATAGACCCTTCATTGTTTACACTGACCATGCGTCATTACGCACGGCAGTGAACAGCCCGCACCTTTCACAACGAATGGCGCGGTGGTTGTCATTCTTTGCGGAATACAACTTTACGGTCGAGTACAAACCAGGACGACTTAATGTCGTCGCTGATGCACTCTCACGTCGTCCCGACTTTGAAGCAGTCGCGAAACCCGACAGTGAGACAGTCACTGTTGCGGTTATGACGTCCTCAGTCCCATCTACAACGTTGTATGATGATGTGAGGCGGGCATACGCCCAAGATGGTGAGATAGTGAAGTTGTTGACACATCTCTCACAACCATCTCGAGAATCGTTGAAACGATTGTCGTCTGCGTATCGATCTGTATCAGATCGATACACTACTCGCAACGTTTTACTGTATTATGCAGCCGTTACTGGTGACACACCACGTGTTGTCATTCCAGATGATACTGATCTGCATTTGCGGATCATGTTCGAGTATCACGATGCTCCTATAGGAGGACATCGTGGCCGAGAGAAAACATATCTCACGGTAAGTCGAGACTTTTACTGGCCCCGCCAGTATCAGTTTGTGCGAAAGTATGTTCGCGCATGCGAAGTCTGTCAACGAGTGAAGTCAAGTCCTTCACTGCGTGCACCTTTACAGCCTCTACCGGTTCCGGCTGAGTGCTGGGAATCCATCTCAGTGGATTTCGTCTTCGGGTTACCCAAAGACGCACGCGGGAATACGGGTATTCTCGTATTTGTTGACAGATTCAGCAAAATGGTACACCTTGTGGCTGTACCAGAGACAATCACGGCAAGTGGCTGTGCTTGTGTCTTTATTGACACCATCTTCCGACTTCATGGGTTGCCCCGTGAACTCGTATCAGACAGAGATCCACGATTCACTGCTGATTTCTGGCGTTCCGTGTTCAAATCACTCGGAACGCGCTTGAAGATGTCAACATCTGATCATCCAGAGTCAGATGGTCAGACGGAACGTGCCAACCGTGTCCTTGAAGAAATACTTCGAGGATACGTACACTCCTTTAAGAGTTGGAGTGAGTTTTTGCCAATGGTAGAGTTTGCCATCAACAACTCGGTGCATGCGTCCACGACACATACACCGTTTTACGTGAATGGCTTGCGCCATCCGCGTGTACCCACCTTACTAGAGTGTAACTCTGGTTTAAGGGGGGGAGGGACTCGCGCGAGCAAAAACCGATTTGGTTCACGCTCATCACGCTCTGACGAAGAAGTCATTGCGTTTGATGCCGATATCGATAACATCGATATCAAAGAAGATGATGCCAGTGAGAGTGCGGAAGCCCTCACTGAAGAAGATGATCCCAGTGAGAGTGCGGAAGCCCTCACTGAAGAAAAGGTTGATGTTGCTGCAGTGCGCTCACAGCACACTGAAGCTAACGAGTCATCAGATGAGTTCATACTGGCTCGTGAAACGGTAGTCCGTTTTGTGCAAGATCCCATCGCCGAAGCGGTGGATAAGCAAAAGCAAAACGCTGACAAGAATGGAAGGGCAAACACTCTTTTATTTAATAAAGGTGACTTAGTCCTACTGTCTACGGTTAACCTACCAAAGCATGTAATGACTAACTTGGGTAGCTGTAAACTACTACCCAAGTACATTGGCCCATTTCGGGTATTGCACCGCCTAGGCAATGCATACACGATCGAACTGCCACGTAAGATGCGAACGCATCCCACGTTTTACGTTGGTCGGCTTAAGCCGTACCATCAGTACGCTGCTTCTTCCGATGAAGAACGCCCTTGCGCTCAAGCATCTCGCAGAGAGCCTTGTGCTCCCGATGGTGGGCATCGACAAGGGTCTGAAGAGCAGTTATCTCTGCCCGAGACCGATCAACATTCCCACGAGCTACCTTAGCTCGTCACACAGAGACGTCAGAGCTCTCTCGTTCTCGAGCTGAGCAAAGGCAAACTCAGCTCGATGCTTCGAGGCAGTGTCCGCCATTTGGAGACGCCTGTCCCGCTCATGTTCGAGATCGCCGCGTAACCCTTGCGTTACGCGATCAAAGAAGCTCTCGGGAACACACCGATCCACATGATCGTGTGGAGAGCGTCTTTCCTCCTCCTCCACCTCCATTAGAGGACTCTCGCGGTGGCCAGCGCTATCTAGTTGAGCAGCTGTTGAACCACCGCGACGTGAACGGACGTCGGACGAGTTACCTCGTCCGGTGGCGCGACTATCCCCCGTCCTGGGATCCTTGGGAGCCCCGCTCCCAACTGATGATCGACGTACTGGGTCTGGTTGAGCAGTACGACGCGGCACATCCTGTGCCGCAGAAGGACCGCCGGAGAAAGTCTTCCCGGCACGGTCGTAAAGGGATTTCAGGTTGTCAATCCCTTCGTACATCTCAGTAGAGATACGTACGCGCCACCACGGGCTGGTAAGGAGGTAAGCCTCCTTAGGTGCTCGTGCAGAGTTGTTCACACAACATGGGCACGAGTCTCCCCAGGAGAGGCAGGGTAACCCTTTCTCCCTAGACAGACGATGCAGCTTGTAGCGTGCACCTGTCGGGGTTCGCTTTTCAAACTTATCACGAGCTTTGATAAGTTTGTCGTTCCAAGCGTCACGACCTACATCCTCAAGGTTATGGATGTAGGCGTTCCACGCTTGAAGTAGTGAGGGACCATCACGTTTGTGATTCCCACTGTACCATCGATGTCTAAAGAAAGCATCGATGAAGAATTCATTCTCAGCGCGATAGTTTTTCGCGCTGGGGTCAAGGTGATGGATCCTAGACGAATCGAACAATCGTGTTAGATAACGATCACTCGTCGTCGCCGACAAGTGATCCATGACGGATTTAGGAGGCATCCATGCCTTCTTCTCAGGAGCGAGACGCAACACATTGCGGTCCCGCTCTTCCTGCGACGTGCCGACAGAAGTACTGGCACCCCGCTGTGAAGTGGTGTCCATAGGAGAACCGACACCACTATTAGCGCCCGAGTCTCGCGACCTCGAGCGCCTTCGCTTCGGCGATGGTTCATCTGATTCATCAGATGAACCAAAGATGCTGCGACGCAAAGCATCGTCCATGCCACGCTTGGCAGGCGGCTTAGATTCAATCGCCGTCGATACGGATCCGTCTCCCGTATCAGGAGAGTACGAGACACCGAGCTCGTACTCTGTGAAGACACGAGTGTCTTCATGACCAGCGCCTGCATCACCAAGTGACACAGGCTGGGTCGCTTCAGCAACCGATGAGACATCAGTTGCTGTTGTTTCTGCTTCGGCGTCCGCACAGAGACGTGCGGACGCGCTCTCGGCGGCCTTGCTCGCGCATCGCATGGGCTTGTTTACCATGCGATGAGATGTTGGAAAGTGGACGCGGACCAACAAGTGCAAACCCTGTCCCAAATGATTTGGGACGAGTATCCATTTAGTCAATCAGTAACTAAAGTGACTGATGGTTAAGGGGGGGTGATGTAACGGGGTGAATCGTTACATAACAATTTATAAGAAATTGTTAATAGAATATAACTATAAGAGTTATATTATCAGAATATTGTCATAAGGACAAATATTCTGTAGCATTTACGAGTAGTTCCTAATTGGTTGATATATGCCATTATATCAACCAACGAAGACGCGCCACGACAGACGCACGCAAAGAGTGGTGAGCAGATAACTGATTTACACATTTGTATTTAGACATAGTTAGATGAAGATAAATAGTGATTTATTGCAGACATTAACTATTATAAATACAGTTCTACTTTTTACTTTAACCAAGTACTCGCTTCTTCTTACCGTCTTCCTCTGCACGTACGAGTGTACGTGAAGTTACGAGGCACCGCCTGATTCTGTCATCAGAATAAGTAGCTTGTACTGTCACCAGTACAAGCTTCAGGGTGCCCCGTTACACGGGGACATGAGTATGTCGTGGAGCATCAGGTCCCACAATCTTCCAGACTGCTTAAGTCAATACAGACCCTTTTTTAGCTTCGGTGCAAGATGTCCCTTATCCTGCACTCCGAACTTGTCCAACAACTTGGCCTAGATATTCATACCTTTCGGAATATGGAGAAGTATCTACAAGCCTTCTTCTTTTTCGGCTTTAACATAAGCACTCGGCACATCGCCGTGTTGCGCAGGTACTCCCCAGATTATTGAAACTGCAAGAATCACTTTGCCAGAAACCATTTTCATAACGGCCGAGAAAGTGTAGGTATGATGTAATGGGGCAACCCATTATATTAAGTAGTCATAGTTTTATTACATAATTACATACATTAAGTGTAGGCAGTATCCGGATAGCGGATACTGCGCGTCTATTTATTATTGGTTTATTATTGGGGTGCCAGACTCAATAATTATCCAATAATAATTAGTTCTGTATTTGAGTGGTTCCCATGAGCTAGGGAACATATTCGCACTTACTGCGAATTATAAAAACACAAAAATACAAACAGAGTTAAATTTACCTTATAAATCACAGCGCTTCCTCAGCTTAATTATTAGTGTAAGACGGTAACGGGCTCTCACCCCGTTACACCTGGTAGCACTTAGTAGTCCTTCCCATGACCAAGTTCGAGATGGATATGAGTGAATCTTCGATGGCTCCAGCAGTTTCGCTGGAGCATGCAGATTTTCCCCATCTCACTACGGTAGAATGGCAGGCATTACACCGCCTCGCGGCGGTGTCTGGTGAAATCTTCGTGACGTCGCTGCTGAGCACAGCGACGCCCTAGCAACACCATGCCTCCATCCAAGACGACAGGGTGCGTGAGATCGCCGAAGCGAACCGGCGAGTACATACTCCCTCGCGCCCCTCCCATTACGATGCAATTAAAATGGAGACGTCGACATACTCTGGTGATGGTCCAGATCGTCTCCCCCTTAATCGCTGGTTTAGGGAGATTGATATCGCCATAGCGTCAAGGTTGATTGACGCTCCGACGGCCAAGGTTAATTTCCGACTGTCTCGGCTTGTTGGTAAAGCCAAAGAATGGGCTCTTGGGAAGCTCGTTGTAAACGAGTTGGCATTCCCCACGCTGGACGATATCCAGCGCGACTTACGACTGGCGTTCGAGCCCCCTCAAGATGAGTCACGCTTGCGCGCAGATTTCTTTTCACTTCGACAGGGCAAGCTGTCGATGCGTGATTACGTACAGAAGACGCGACATCTTGCTTCGTGTATCATCACGCAGCCGATCGACATGGCTTCGCAAGTTCATGTATTTGTCTTTGGTATGCAAGAGGGCATGACCCGCTATTGCCTCACACGTGCTGAACCTAAGACTCTTGAGGAGGCATTTGCCCTCGCGCTTCGTGAAGATTACACGGTCGCATCGTCATATTTGCAGGCAGCGTCGCAACGCCCGCGTACGTCTGGCCCAGAGCCTATGGAAATTGACGTTATCGATGCATCTCGTGGTCGCGGCAAGCAATTTGGCCGCGACATTCGAAGTCAAAACACGATGAAGTGTTATCGGTGCGGCAAGACTGGCCATCGTGCGGCCGTCTGCCGAGCACCAGCGCCGGTGTCCATGAACACAGCTGTCTCACGTGGAGATACTGTGTCGTCAGTGGTCCCGCCAAAAAACGAGCGGTTCCAGTAGGTGCGGGGCGCCCTACTGGCAGTAATGGAGCCCCGAGTACTCAGGTGGCAGCTCGGGCTCCTAGCCCTAAAGTGATACATACCCACTTCAATGCCACCACTATGCGCGACGATTCGAGACTGATAATTATCAGTCTCATCGTTGCTGGAGTTAAACGACCACTTCGAGCGTTGTTGGATTCGGGTGCATCCAACAACTTCTTTCGAGCATCATGTTTGTCCCTTCTCCCGTCGACAGTTACGGTTCGAGAAGGTCCAGGTGACATCGTTGTCAAACTTGCTGATGGACAACCACAGCGTGTCCCGCGTAAAACAGTGGTTTTGCCGTACACGTTCGACGGCTTCCAAAGTAATGACGAATTTTTGGTGTACGAGATGAATTATGCATTCGATTGCATCTTGGGGATACCGTGGCTGTCACGGTATCAGCCGACGATAGACTGGCTATCTCGGTCCGTCAAACGACGAAGCGGTTACGACGTAAGTGAAGTTTTCACTCATCTGTTGGTAGCGCCATCCGATTGGCCTCACGTCAGGGTCGTGGACGAACTCACCACGACTAGAAGTCATCTCAGAAAAAACGATGGCCCTCTGTGTCCGGTATATCCAGTCGCATAGAACCACAAGACGAGGCGGTCGTACAGAGTCTCCCGCATACACAGACATCGGTCGAGCAGGGGCTCCCGATTCACAACGAGAGACGGTCGAACAGAGGTTCCCGCACACACAGACATCGGTCGAGCAGGGGCTCCCGATTCACAACGAGGCGGTCGAACAGGGGTTCCCCACACGGACATCGTCGAGCAGGGGCTCCCGCATACACACACAACGGCCGAGCAGAGGCTCCCGATTGTAACCGAGGTGGTCGAGCAGAGGCTCCCACATACATCTGAGGCGGTCGACGACGAGCTTCCGCCTTATATTGACGAGAATGAACGGGCTGTGGACTTAAATGTGAACGACGTGGTGGAGACAGAGCTCCCACGTCTAGCGGGGGGGGTACTTCATCCTCCAGCGACAGCGACGTTCCAGCCTCGAGCAGTGGCTCAAGACGCAAGAGAAAGCGTAAACGCAAGAAAGGTGCACGCCGATCACCAAGACGACGAAATTCTCGCTCAAGCGCCGTTGACGATGATACTGTATTGACGGAATCCGTTTGTGCGCTTGAATATGTGGAAGGGTCTTCACATCGTGGCCGCTACGTTGAGGTAGCGAGCCCTCCGTGCACTGTTGCAGAGATCACATCTCTATTAACCCTACCATGGAAAGATTTCCTTCACGACCTCAAGGCCGGCGACATCGAGCAAGTGTGCATCATATCAGCCGCCGAAGCAGCTAGTGGAGAAGTTCTGGAGGCTCGCCCAAAGAGCGCTGAGCCCAAATCAGCGCGCGAAGAACGTTTCGTGGCACAGTCTTGGGAAGCCCTTCGTGCTTCGGGCAACCCTGTCTATGATATCGCGCGTGAGTATGCCGACATCTTTCCGGAGAATATCCCCGCTGAGCTTCCAGCGGATCGTGGTGTGCGACACGAGATCGATCTCGTGCCAGGATCGAAGTATTGCGTGACGCGGCAGTGGCCGCTACCGCGTGACCAAGTCATCGCAATTGATGAATTTTTTGAGGGCCGCCGTAAGGCAGGACACGTCCGCGAAAGCATATTGCCACATTCGAGTCCGACTTTCTGTGTGAAGAAAGCCACCGGCGGTTGGCGCATCGTGCATGCTTTTAACAAGTTGAATGACGCCACGATCCCGGCTCAAACACCAATTCCTCGGAAAGACATGGTACTGGATACCATGTCCGGCAGCGAGATTTTTAGCGCCATAGACCTGACAGACGGGTTTTACCAGATTTTAATGAGGGACAGTGATATCCCGTTCACCGCTGTCAGCACACCGAGTGGGATGCTTTGGGAGTGGCTAGTCATGCCACAAGGCCTTAAGAACGCTCCAGCAACGTTCAACCGAATGGTGACACAAGTGCTTCGGCCACTACGTGATTTCGCTCCAAGCTATTTCGACGATATCTTCGTACACAGCCGCGCTGAGCAACAACTCAGCGCTACGGAGGTCCACCTTCGGCATTTGAAACAGGTGTTCCAAGTGATGCGCGAGAACAAACTGTACGCAAATTTGAAGAAGTGCGTCTTCTGCGCTCCCGAGATTCCAGTTCTTGGATGCTATGTTAGCAAGGAAGGTGTCCATGCTGAACCCGAGAAAGTGTCATCGATATGTTCATGGCCTACGCCCAGGAACCAAACGGAACTACGCCAATGGCTTGGCTTGGCCAATTACTTGCATAAGTATACGAAGAACTATGCAGAACTAATCCAGCCACTATCGACTCTACTGAAGAAAGACGCAGTTTGGTCATGGAAAGCTGAACATCACTCTGCCTTCAACTCTGTGAAAAAGAGCTTGTCTGAAGCACCAGTGCTGATGTTGCCTGATGATTCCAAGCCATTTCACGTCGTCTGTGATGCGAGTGATTTCGCTATTGGATGTGCCCTCATGCAGTTTGACGATGAGGGCCGAGAGCGCGTCGTGAGCTTTCAGTCACGACAGATGAAACCCGCAGAGCGGAACTATCCGGTACATGACAAGGAACTTTTGGCTATGCGTTACGCGCTGATCAAGTTCAGAGTATATTTGCTCGGCGAGAAGATGTTTTCGGTCTATACAGATCACGCATCATTGCGTACCGCCGTCAAGACTCCCCACTTGTCCCAGCGTATGGCACGTTGGTTGTCATACTTCTCAGAGTATAATTTCGTGGTCTTTTACAAACCCGGCAAGAACAACATTCTTGCTGACGCGCTTTCTCGACGTCCCGATTATGATCCTCGACGTGACATGGGTCATCAGCCAGGCATTGCTGAAGACGAGGGACGACGACATTTGTTTATGCTGTGCTGAGCAGGGGCTCAATGCAATGATTTCGACACCTGAGCTGTCAATCCGGACTCAAATCGCTGAGTCATATGCGAACGATTCATTCTACACGGGAATCATCAATTATCTTCGACACCCTAGTGAGGGTTCACTCGCGAAGTTGACGAAACCAACGCGTGACAACATCAAGCGGTACGCGCTTGATGGTCCGCTGCTGACTTATACAATGGACGTTTTCGACCCACCGCGCGTCGTCATCCCTGCTGATGACGACCTCCGCGCACGATTGGTGCATGAATTTCATGACACTCCAACTGGTGGTCATTTGGGTCGCGAGAAGACGTTCGCGGCCATCTCTCGTGTGTTTTTCTGGCCGCGTATGTACAAATACATCCAGAAATGGGTACGCTCTTGTGAAATATGCCAGCGTGTGAAGCCTGCGCCGTCTTCACAAGCTCCATTGCGTCCGCTTCCGATTGCCACGGAAGCCTGGCGTTCGGTCAGCATAGATTTCATCTTTGGTCTCCCTCCGGACGAACAGAAACGCACGGGCGTATTGGTTTTTGTGGATCGATTTAGCAAAATGGTGCATTTTGCTCCAGTCTCCGCGCACGTTACGGCGGAGACGACCGCGCAGATCTTCATCGATCTCATATTTCGACATCACGGCTTGCCTGAATCAATTGTTTCGGACCGCGACCCGCGCTTTACATCAGCTTTTTGGGCAACGTTGTTTCAACTATTGGGCACGCGACTGCTTATGTCTACGGCAGCCCATCCAGAGACGGATGGGCAAACGGAGCGCGTGAACAGAGTGCTTGAAGATGTACTACGCAGTTATGCGACATCGTTCCAGTCGTGGAGTTCGTTTCTCCCTCTCGCTGAATTTGCAATCAACAACGCAATTCATGCGTCGACTGGAGTTAACGCCATTTTTCGTGAATAACGCGAGGCACCCTCGCGTTCCAGCGCTTCTTGCTCTTTCAGCTTCAGCACACCCAGTTTCTCAGCTTGGTGGGGGAGTATCTCCCGATGACACTACGCGAAAAATTTTGATGATTGGTAATGTTGAAGACAAGGTTGCTGCCGATGCAACTCATACTGTTAATTTCGTGGCCAATGGCATATCGAGTCCCGACGCGATGCATCCCATCGCGTCTCCCGTCGCTAATTTTGCTCCTAAAGAGTCCACTTCTCCTGTAAGTTCGGCTGCTGTGACCGAATTCCTATTACTACGGCAAAGTATCACGCGTTTTGTACGCGATGCACTCCAAGAAGCAGTGGATAAACAAAAGGAGAACGCGGACAAGCGAGGTCGAAAGAACTTGCTGACGTTCAAAGAAGGTGACAGAGTCTTACTATCGACAAGCGGATTACCAGACACGTCAGTAACGAATTTGGGCGCTAATAAATTAGCGCCAAGATATATTGGGCCCTTTCGGATTGTTGAAGTCCATGGAGATGCTTACACGCTAGACATACCTACCACTATGCGTTTGCACCCGACATTCTATGTCGGGCGCCTTAAGGCTTACCTGCCGGCGGATCTCCCTTTGGTCCTTCCTCACTCGTCTGTATCGGCTCAAAGTCCGACACCCCCTGCCGACGACGCTGACGACGACTGGGACCAAGTCCTAGACGAGCGCGAGCAGACTCGTTCTGCTGGGGTCCACCGAACGCAGCAGTCTCGAGCTGTCGCAGACGCTCCACCAAGCCCTGCTGCTCCCGTCGGGTTCTCTCGGCAGCCTCTGTCGCAGCTGCTGCACGATCTCGAGCCCTCTCGGCCATCTCACGGGCATCCAGAAGGCCGTTCATCGCCTCTTCAGTGTCAGCACGAAGGAAACGAAGCTCGTCACTCGACGGCACAGGCGCCCGATTATGAGAATCGGCGCCCAACCCAAGAAGCCTTCCGTCGTGATGCTCCTCCTCCCTTGGTAGATGCATCGGGTGAGCGACGCTGGATTGTGGACCGTATCGTCGGTCATGAAGACCCCACGCCTCTTGCGCCGAGTAGTGGCTCGGCGCCATCGAAGAGTCGTTCAGAAACGCATTACAAGGTCCGATGGTTGGGTTATTCACCAACGGAAGACACGTGGGAGCCTAGAAGTATGCTGGCTCACGATGTTCCTGACGTCGTTGAGGAGTACGAGACCAGTAAGAGGTCGGCGAACGCGACCGACGCTGCTGACTCCTTCCACGATCCCGCGAACCGTAACGTGCGTGAATTGGCGATCGACGACGATCTCCCGAGCGACTCCGACGTCTTCTACGAGGATCGGGAGCATTTGGATACCTTGACGGTCGAGAGCGACTACGAGAACGACCTCGGTGGTCGTAAGACAAACGATCTCGACTACGTGAACGCCTCCATTGATCGACAGGGCGTTCCCTCATGTGACGCAACGCAGATACTTGGAGCTCTGAGAGGCTCCTCTCATAGCGTCCGATCCATGGTCGGATGTGCTGGGGCATTCCCCGTGCACACACCATGTCGTCCCATTCCTGCCGCATTGGTCGCGGTCTCTCCATGTGACACCGTGGACACCCTTCACGGACATGGACGTAACACATGTGGAACCCATCACGAGTCAAATGACATACGCGTCGTCGTAAGTCGCCAATAGCGTGGTCGCCATGAGTACTTTCGCGTCCCTCGATCCAGGACGTGAAGGATGCCCCTTCACGTCGACTCGCGTTCCAACGTCTGATGAAGGCACACCAAGATCGTTGCAGTGCGTCTTCAGTGTATGTGTGATTCGTTCCCTTGCCTCGAACGTTACGGTATCGTGTGAAGAGATTCTTCATGGTCTCAAGTGATTCAGGTTGGTGCGCGCCTTCAAGGCTGTACAAGCCCCACGGCTTCAAGTCGTCATCCATGGTCTGCGGTGCACGCTCTCTTCGAAGTGTCTGATGACCCCAACTGTCGTTTGGGGTCGAGTCGCGTGGGTGTTCAGGATTCATGCTGCTCAGTTGTTTGTGGCTGAGCAGATTCGAAGACCAAGATGACGTGTCGTTGGAGTTCTCGTTGGGCTTTTCGTTGGACTATTCGTTAAGAAGAAACTTTCTGTGTATGGCGCTTACGTCACGGTAAGCGCAACTTGAAGAGGGGGGTGATGTAATGGGGCAACCCATTATATTAAGTAGTCATAGTTTTATTACATAATTACATACATTAAGTGTAGGCAGTATCCGGATAGCGGATACTGCGCGTCTATTTATTATTGGTTTATTATTGGGGTGCCAGACTCAATAATTATCCAATAATAATTAGTTCTGTATTTGAGTGGTTCCCATGAGCTAGGGAACATATTCGCACTTACTGCGAATTATAAAAACACAAAAATACAAACAGAGTTAAATTTACCTTATAAATCACAGCGCTTCCTCAGCTTAATTATTAGTGTAAGACGGTAACGGGCTCTCGCCCCGTTACATATGATCGATACCATAAACTTGTTCATCTCCTCGCGCCACCAGCCTCGCCTTGTATCTTTCGATCGTGCCGTCAGCGTGCATCTTGAGCTTGTAAAACCACTTACTATGAAGTAGCTTTGTTTCACGTGGCTTTCGTATCACTTTCCACGTATGATTCTGCTCCTATGCGTCAATCTCTGTGCGCATTGCCTCCTTCCAATGCTCAACCCAAGGGTCCTTCATCGCCTCGTGATAGTTCTTGGGGTTTTAATCGCGATAGCTTTCGAACTATAGACCGGCACGTGCTTTGTACCCATGTTGCGTGTCTGCATCCGAGCTTGCGTTTGTCCATCCTCTGGTAACTGCTCGACCTCACCTCCATCTCTTTCATTCGGGATAGAGTTATTACTTGACACCAAATTTCGTCTGCCTTCAAACCACTCTTCTTCAAATTTGCAGGCTCATTCCGTTTCGGGGTTTCGTCACGATCCATCTCGGCGCGCCGCAGCATGAAATATTCGTGTACGATTCGTTTATTTAGCTGAGCGTTCTGTGCGCTATTTAACGTTTCGACGTTACGAATATGCTGAGTAGTGATCACAATTTTCTCCTTCGGCAGGTAGACTTTGAAGCCCTTAGTTTCATCATTCTTGCCATTAGTCATTCCAACTTGAGATCGTGACTTCCATGCTTTCTCCCCAGGATCTCTGAACGTTGAGCAAGAGCTCCCGAATATTTTAATGTCCGCCGTGTTCGGAATTGTTCAAGTCAACATTTCTAGCGGCGATAGGCGCTTGGGGTTAGCGCTACACGAGCTTCGATTCAAAACATAGGCAAAGTACTCAACGGCATCTTCCCATAAGAATAAATGTAGCCCGCTCGCAAATAGCATGCATCTTGCCCTGTTGAGTATTGTCCTGTGCATCCTTTCAGCCTTCCCGTTCGATGCCTGATTTGAAGCCTCACTCACTTGGCGCCTTATACCAGCTGACTTGCAGAACATGTCGACATTGACATACTCCTTGCCACCGTCCGTTCGCAGCACATGAACTCGACAATTAAATCTCTTCTTGAAATAAATCAGAAAACGCTTATAGTTCTTTGTCGCCTCAATCTTGTTCTTGGCCAGGAACACGCGGACATAATTTGTTGAGTAGTCGACGAAGTTGATCAGGTAACGATTACCACGTCGATCTAGTGATGTCATTGGTCCCTTGATATCTCTGCCGATCACACCACCAAGCTGGTCAATAGGCGCGTTCTTGCCTGTATCCTTCTTGGAATGGTTGTTTTTGCTCTGCTTGCATTCTGCACAAGTAAGACAATTTGGCCTGGCTCGATCTGTCAGGTGTATGCCCGATCCTTTAAAGTCGGTCATGCGCTCGACAGTATCGTACCCAAGATGACCAAGCCTCTGATGCAACTCCACAAGAGTTGTACTTAATACAGCTTCATCAATTCCATCGTAACCTTGTGGCAAGGCTGAGTTGACAACTTGAACTCGCGCTTCCTTCGTTTTCTCACCCATTACGTCGACTGTTATCACGTTATTGCGGCGGAACACCTCGAATATCTTCAGGCCATCCTCTTGACGTACCACATAGCTCGGATTGCCGTCTCGCTCGAGAAACACTACACGCTCTTCCAATATACCATAGCTAATTTGTAATGGGGCAACCCATTATATTAAGTAGTCATAGTTTTATTACATAATTACATACATTAAGTGTAGGCAGTATCCGGATAGCGGATACTGCGCGTCTATTTATTATTGGTTTATTATTGGGGTGCCAGACTCAATAATTATCCAATAATAATTAGTTCTGTATTTGAGTGGTTCCCATGAGCTAGGGAACATATTCGCACTTACTGCGAATTATAAAAACACAAAAATACAAACAGAGTTAAATTTACCTTATAAATCACAGCGCTTCCTCAGCTTAATTATTAGTGTAAGACGGTAACGGGCTCTCACCTCGTAACACCTGGTAGTACTTAGTAATCCTTCCCATGACCACGTGCGAGATGGATATGAGTGAATCTTCGATGGCTCCAGCAGTTTCGCTGGAGCATGCAGATTTTCCCCATCTCACTACGGTAGAATGGCAGGCATTACACCGCCTCGCGGCGGTGTCTGGTGAAATCTTCGTGACGTCGCTGCTGAGCACAGCGACGCCCAAACAACACCGTGCCGCCATTCAAGACTACATGGTGCGCGAGCTCGCCGAAGCGAACCGGCGAGTACATACTCCCTCGCGCCCCTCCCATTACGATGCAATTAAAATGGAGACGTCGACATACTCTGGTGATGGTCCAGATCGTCTCCCCCTTAATCGCTGGTTTAGGGAGATTGATATCGCCATAGCGTCAAGGTTGATTGACGCTCCGACGGCCAAGGTTAATTTCCGACTGTCTCGGCTTGTTGGTAAAGCCAAAGAATGGGCTCTTGGGAAGCTCGTTGTAAACGAGTTGGCATTCCCCCACGCTGGACGATATCCAGCGCGACTTACGACTGGCGTTCGAGCCCCCTCAAGATGAGTCACGCTTGCGCGCAGATTTCTTTTCACTTCGACAGGGCAAGCTGTCGATGCGTTATTACGTGCAGAAGACGCGACATCTTGATTAGTGTATCACCACGCAGCCGATCGACATGGCTACACAAGTTCATGTCTTTGTCTTTGGTAAGAAAGAGGGCATGACCCGTTATTGCCTCACACGTGCTGAACCGAATACTCTCGATGAGGCATTCGCCCTCGCACTTCGTGAAGATTACACGGTCGCGAAGTCATACTTCCAGGCAGCGTCGCAACGCCCGCGTACGTCTGGCCCAGAGCCAATGAAAATTGACGTTATTGGTACATCTCGTGGTCGCGGCAAGCAATTTGGCCGCGACATTCGAAGTCAAAACACGATGAAGTGTTATCGGTGCGGCAAAACAGGCCATCTTGCGGCCGTCTGCCTAGGACCAGCGCCAGTGTCCATTAGCACAGCTGTTTTACGTGAAGATATTGTGTCGTCGACGGTCCCGCCAAAAGCGAGCGGTTCCAGTAGGCGCGGGGCGCTCTACTGGCATGAGGGAGCCCCGAGTATTCAAGTGGCAGCTCGGACTCCCAGACCCCAAGTGATCCATACTCACCTCCATGCCACCACCACGCGCGACGATTCAAGACTGATCATCATCAGTCTCGTCATCGCTGGAGTAAACGATCACTCCGAGCGTTGTTGGATTCGGGTGCATCCAAAACTTCTTTCAAGAATCATGTTTGTCTCTTCTCCCGTCGACAGTTACGGTTCGAGAAGGTCCAGGTGACATCGTTGTCAAACTTGCTGATGGACAACCACAGCGTGTCCCGCGTAAAACAGTGGTTTTGCCGTACACGTTCGACGGCTTCCAAAGTAATGACGAATTTTTGGTGTACGAGATGAATTATGCATTCGATTGCATCTTGGGGATACCGTGGCTGTCACGGTATCAGCCGACGATAGACTGGCTATCTCGGTCCGTCAAACGACGAAGCGGTTACGACGTAAGTGAAGTTTTCACTCATCTGTTGGTAGCGCCATCCGATTGGCCTCACGTCAGGGTCGTGAACGAACTCGCCACGACTAGAAGTCAGCACAGAGAGAGCGATGGCCCTCTGTGTCCGGTATGTTCAGTCACAGTGATAGAACCACAACACGAGGCGGTCGAACAGAGGTTCCCGCAAACACAGACATCGGTCGAGCAGGGGCTCCCGATTCACAACGAGACGGTCGAACAGAGGTTCCCGCACACACAGACATCGGTCGAGCAGGGGCTCCCGATTCACAACGAGGCGGTCGAACAGGGGTTCCCGCACACACGGACATCGGTCGAGCAGGGGCTCCCGCATACACACACAACGGCCGAGCAGAGGATCCCGATTGTAACCGAGGTGGTCGAGCAGAGGCTCCCACATACATCTGAGGCGGTCGACGACGAGCTCCCGCCTCTTATCGACGAGAATGAACGGGCTGTGGACTTAAATGTGAACGACGTGGTGGAGACAGAGCTCCCACGTCTAGCGGGGGGGGGGTACTTCATCCTCCAGCGACAGCGACGTTCCAGCCTCGAGCAGTGGCTCAAGACGCAAGAGAAAGCGTAAACGCAAGAAAGGTGCACGCCGATCACCAAGACGACGAAATTCTCGCTCAAGCGCCGTTGACGATGATACTGTATTGACGGAATCCGTTTGAGCGCTTGAATATGTGGAAGGGTCTTCACATCGTGGCCGCTACGTTGAGGTAGCGAGCCCTCCGTGCACTGTTGCAGAGATCACATCTCTATTAACCCTACCATGGAAAGATTTCCTTCACGACCTCAAGGCCGGCGACATCGAGCAAGTGTGCATCATATCAGCCGCCGAAGCAGCTAGTGGAGAAGTTCTGGAGGCTCGCCCAAAGAGCGCTGAGCCCAAATCAGCGCGCGAAGAACGTTTCGTGGCACAGTCTTGGGAAGCCCTTCGTGCTTCGGGCAACCCTGTCTATGATATCGCGCGTGAGTATGCCGACATCTTTCCGGAGAATATCCCCGCTGAGCTTCCAGCGGATCGTGGTGTGCGACACGAGATCGATCTCGTGCCAGGATCGAAGTATTGCGTGACGCGGCAGTGGCGGCTACCGCGTGACCAAGTCATCGCAATTGATGAATTTTTTGAGGGCCGCCGTAAGGCAGGACACGTCCGCGAAAGCATATTGCCACATTCGAGTCCGACTTTCTGTGTGAAGAAAGCCACCGGCGGTTGGCGCATCGTGCATGCTTTTAACAAGTTGAATGACGCCACGATCCCGGCTCAAACACCAATTCCTCGGAAAGACATGGTACTGGATACCATGTCCGGCAGCGAGATTTTTAGCGCCATAGACCTGACAGACGGGTTTTACCAGATTTTAATGAGGGACAGTGATATCCCGTTCACCGCTGTCAGCACGCTGAGTGGCATGCTTTGGGAGTGGCTAGTCATGCCACAAGGCCTTAAGAACGCTCCAGCAACGTTCAACCGAATGGTGACACAAGTGCTTCGGCCACTACGTGATTTCGCTCCAAGCTATTTCGACGATATCTTCGTACACAGCCGCGCTGAGCAACAACTCAGCGCTACGGAGGTCCACCTTCGGCATTTGAAACAGGTGTTCCAAGTGATGCGCGAGAACAATCTGTACGCAAATTTGAAGAAGTGTGTCTTCTGTGCTCCCGAGATTCCAGTTCTTGGATGCTATGTTAGCAAGGAAGGTGTCCATGCTGAACCCGAGAAAGTGTCATCGATATGTTCATGGCCTACGCCCAGGAACCAAACGGAACTACGCCAATGGCTTGGCTTGGCCAATTACTTGCATAAGTATACGAAGAACTATGCAGAACTAATCCAGCCACTATCGACTCTACTGAAGAAAGACGCAGTTTGGTCATGGAAAGCTGAACATCACTCTGCCTTCAACTCTGTGAAAAAGAGCTTGTCTGAAGCACCAGTGCTGATGTTGCCTGATGATTCCAAGCCATTTCACGTCGTCTGTGATGCGAGTGATTTCGCTATTGGATGTGCCCTCATGCAGTTTGACGATGAGGGCCGAGAGCGCGTCGTGAGCTTTCAGTCACGACAGATGAAACCCGCAGAGCGGAACTATCCGGTACATGACAAGGAACTTTTGGCTATGCGTTACGCGCTGATCAAGTTCAGAGTATATTTGCTCGGCGAGAAGATGTTTTCGGTCTATACAGATCACGCATCATTGCGTACCGCCGTCAAGACTCCCCACTTGTCCCAGCGTATGGCACGTTGGTTGTCATACTTCTCAGAGTATAATTTCGTGGTCTTTTACAAACCCGGCAAGAACAACATTCTTGCTGACGCGCTTTCTCGACGTCCCGATTATGATCCTCGACGTGACATGGGTCATCAGCCAGGCATTGCTGAAGACGAGGACGACGACATTTGTTTATGCTGTGCTGAGCAGGGGCTCAATGCAATGATTTCGACACCTGAGCTGTCAATCCGGACTCAAATCGCTGAGCCATATGCGAACGATTCATTCTACACGGGAATCATCAATTATCTTCGACACCCTAGTGAGGGTTCACTCGCGAAGTTGACGAAACCAACGCGTGACAACATCAAGCGGTACGCGCTTGATGGTCCGCTGCTGACTTATACAATGGACGTTTTCGACCCACCGCGCGTCGTCATCCCTGCTGATGACGACCTCCGCGCACGATTGGTGCATGAATTTCATGACACTCCAACTGGTGGTCATTTGGGTCGCGAGAAGACGTTCGCGGCCATCTCTCGTGTGTTTTTCTGGCCGCGTATGTACAAATACATCCAGAAATGGGTACGCTCTTGTGAAATATGCCAGCGTGTGAAGCCTGCGCCGTCTTCACAAGCTCCATTGCGTCCGCTTCCGATTGCCACGGAAGCCTGGCGTTCGGTCAGCATAGATTTCATCTTTGGTCTCCCTCCGGACGAACAGAAACGCACGGGCGTATTGGTTTTTGTGGATCGATTTAGCAAAATGGTGCATTTTGCTCCAGTCTCCGCGCACGTTACGGCGGAGACGACCGCGCAGATCTTCATCGATCTCATATTTCGACATCACGGCTTGCCTGAATCAATTGTTTCGGACCGCGACCCGCGCTTTACATCAGCTTTTTGGGCAACGTTGTTTCAATTATTGGGCACGCGACTGCTTATGTGTACGGCAGCCCATCCAGAGACGGATGGGCAAACGGAGCGCGTGAACAGAGTGCTTGAAGATGTACTACGCAGTTATGCGACATCGTTCCAGTCGTGGAGTTCGTTTCTCCCTCTCGCTGAATTTGCAATCAACAACGCAATTCATGCGTCGACTGGGTTAACGCCATTTTTCGTGAATAACGCGAGGCACCCTCGCGTTCCAGCGCTTCTTGCTCTTTCAGCTTCAGCACACCCAGTTTCTCAGCTTGGTGGGGGAGTATCTCCCGATGACACTACGCGAAAAATTTTGATGATTGGTAATGCTGAAGACAAGGTTGCTGCCGATGCAACTCATACTGTTAATTTCGTGGCCAATGGCATATCGAGTCCCGACGCGATGCATCCCATCGCGTCTCCCGTCGCTAATTTTGCTCCTAAAGAGTCCACTTCTCCTGTAAGTTCGGCTGCTGTGACCGAATTCCTATTACTACGGCAAAGTATCACGCGTTTTGTACGCGATGCACTCCAAGAAGCAGTGGATAAACAAAAGGAGAACGCGGACAAGCGAGGTCGAAAGAACTTGCTGACGTTCAAAGAAGGTGACAGAGTCTTACTATCGACAAGCGGATTACCAGACACGTCAGTAACGAATTTGGGCGCTAATAAATTAGCGCCAAGATATATTGGGCCCTTTCGGATTGTTGAAGTCCATGGAGATGCTTACACGCTAGACATACCTACCACTATGCGTTTGCACCCGACATTCTATGTCGGGCGCCTTAAGGCTTACCTGCCGGCGGATCTCCCTTTGGTCCTTCCTCACTCGTCTGTATCGGCTCAAAGTCCGACACCCCCTGCCGACGACGCTGACGACGACTGGGACCAAGTCCTAGACGAGCGCGAGCAGACTCGTTCTGCTGGGGTCCACCGAACGCAGCAGTCTCGAGCTGTCGCAGACGCTCCACCAAGCCCTGCTGCTCCCGTCGGGTTCTCTCGGCAGCCTCTGTCGCAGCTGCTGCACGATCTCGAGCCCTCTCGGCCATCTCACGGGCATCCAGAATGCCGTTCATCGCCTCTTCAGTGTCAGAACGAAGGAAACGAAGCTCGTCACTCGACGGCACAGGCGCCCGATTATGAGAATCGGCGCCCAACCCAAGAAGCCTTCCGTCGTGATGCTCCTCCTCCCTTGGTAGATGCATCGGGTGAGCGACGCTGGATTGTGGACCGTATCGTCGGTCATGAAGACCCCACGCCTCTTGCGCCGAGTAGTGGCTCGGCGCCATCGAAGAGTCGTTCAGAAACGCATTACAAGGTCCGATGGTTGGGTTATTCACCAACGGAAGACACGTGGGAGCCTCGAAGTATGCTGGCTCACGATGTTCCTGACGTCGTTGAGGAGTACGAGACCAGTAAGAGGTCGGCGAACGTGACCGACGCTGCTGACTCCTTCCACGATCCCGCGAACCGTAACGTGCGTGAATTGGCGATCGACGACGATCTCCCGAGCGACTCCGACGTCTTCTACGAGGATCGGGAGCATTTGGATACCTTGACGGTCGAGAGCGACTACGAGAACGACCTCGGTGGTCGTAAGACAAACGATCTCGACTACGTGAACGCCTCCATTGATCGACAGGGCGTTCCCTCATGTGACGCAACGCAGATACTTGGAGCTCTGAGAGGCTCCTCTCATAGCGTCCGATCCATGGTCAGATGTGCTGGGGCATTCCCCGTGAACACACCATGTCGTCCCATTCCTGCCGCATTGGTCGCGGTCTCTCCATGTGACACCGTGGACACCCTTCACGGACATGGACGTAACACATGTGGAACCCATCACGAGTCAAATGACATACGCGTCGTCGTAAGTCGCCAATAGCGTGGTCGCCATGAGTACTTTCGCGTCCCTCGATCCAGGACGTGAAGGATGCCCCTTCACGTCGACTCGCGTTCCAACGTCTGATGAAGGCACACCAAGATCGTTGCAGTGCGTCTTCAGTGTATGTGTGATTCGTTCCCTTGCCTCGAACGTTACGGTATCGTGTGAAGAGATTCTTCATGGTCTCAAGTGATTCAGGTTGGTGCGCGCCTTCAAGGCTGTACAAGCCCCACGGCTTCAAGTCGTCATCCATGGTCTGCGGTGCACGCTCTCTTCGAAGTGTCTGATGACCCCAACTGTCGTTTGGGGTCGAGTCGCGTGGGTGTTCAGGATTCATGCTGCTCAGTTGTTTGTGGCTGAGCAGATTCGAAGACCAAGATGACGTGTCGTTGGAGTTCTCGTTGGGCTTTTCGTTGGACTATTCGTTAAGAAGAAACTTTCTGTGTATGGCGCTTACGTCACGGTAAGCGCAACTTAAAGAGGGGGGTGATGTAATGGGGCAACCCATTATATTAAGTAGTCATAGTTTTATTACATAATTACATACATTAAGTGTAGGCAGTATCCGGATAGCGGATACTGCGCGTCTATTTATTATTGGTTTATTATTGGGGTGCCAGACTCAATAATTATCCAATAATAATTAGTTCTGTATTTGAGTGGTTCCCATGAGCTAGGGAACATATTCGCACTTACTGCGAATTATAAAAACACAAAAATACAAACAGAGTTAAATTTACCTTATAAATCACAGCGCTTCCTCAGCTTAATTATTAGTGTAAGACGGTAACGGGCTCTCGCCCCGTTACATATGATCGATACCATAAACTTGTTCATCTCCTCGCGCCACCAGCCTCGCCTTGTATCTTTCGATCGTGCCGTCAGCGTGCATCTTGAGCTTGTAAAACCACTTACTATGAAGTAGCTTTGTTTCACGTGGCTTTCGTATCACTTTCCACGTATGATTCTGCTCCTATGCGTCAATCTCTGTGCGCATTGCCTCCTTCCAATGCTCAACCCAAGGGTCCTTCATCGCCTCGTGATAGTTCTTGGGGTTTTAATCGCGATAGCTTTCGAACTATAGACCGGCACGTGCTTTGTACCCATGTTGCGTGTCTGCATCCGAGCTTGCGTTTGTCCATCCTCTGGTAACTGCTCGACCTCACCTCCATCTCTTTCATTCGGGATAGAGTTATTACTTGACACCAAATTTCGTCTGCCTTCAAACCACTCTTCTTCAAATTTGCAGGCTCATTCCGTTTCGGGGTTTCGTCACGATCCATCTCGGCGCGCCGCAGCATGAAATATTCGTGTACGATTCGTTTATTTAGCTGAGCGTTCTGTGCGCTATTTAACGTTTCGACGTTACGAATATGCTGAGTAGTGATCACAATTTTCTCCTTCGGCAGGTAGACTTTGAAGCCCTTAGTTTCATCATTCTTGCCATTAGTCATTCCAACTTGAGATCGTGACTTCCATGCTTTCTCCCCAGGATCTCTGAACGTTGAGCAAGAGCTCCCGAATATTTTAATGTCCGCCGTGTTCGGAATTGTTCAAGTCAACATTTCTAGCGGCGATAGGCGCTTGGGGTTAGCGCTACACGAGCTTCGATTCAAAACATAGGCAAAGTACTCAACGGCATCTTCCCATAAGAATAAATGTAGCCCGCTCGCAAATAGCATGCATCTTGCCCTGTTGAGTATTGTCCTGTGCATCCTTTCAGCCTTCCCGTTCGATGCCTGATTTGAAGCCTCACTCACTTGGCGCCTTATACCAGCTGACTTGCAGAACATGTCGACATTGACATACTCCTTGCCACCGTCCGTTCGCAGCACATGAACTCGACAATTAAATCTCTTCTTGAAATAAATCAGAAAACGCTTATAGTTCTTTGTCGCCTCAATCTTGTTCTTGGCCAGGAACACGCGGACATAATTTGTTGAGTAGTCGACGAAGTTGATCAGGTAACGATTACCACGTCGATCTAGTGATGTCATTGGTCCCTTGATATCTCTGCCGATCACACCACCAAGCTGGTCAATAGGCGCGTTCTTGCCTGTATCCTTCTTGGAATGGTTGTTTTTGCTCTGCTTGCATTCTGCACAAGTAAGACAATTTGGCCTGGCTCGATCTGTCAGGTGTATGCCCGATCCTTTAAAGTCGGTCATGCGCTCGACAGTATCGTACCCAAGATGACCAAGCCTCTGATGCATCTCCACAAGAGTTGTACTTAATACAGCTTCATCAATTCCATCGTAACCTTGTGGCAAGGCTGAGTTGACAACTTGAACTCGCGCTTCCTTCGTTTTCTCACCCATTACGTCGACTGTTATCACGTTATTGCGGCGGAACAGTTCTCGTTGGGCTTTCGTTGGACTATTCGTTAAGAAGAAACTTTCTGTGTATGGCGCTTACGTCACGGTAAGCGCAACTTCCAATAGACGGGGGCTGATGTAATGGGGCAACCTATTATATTAAGTAGTCATAGTTTTATTACATAATTACATACATTAAGTGTAGGCAGTATCCGGATAGCGGATACTGCGCGTCTATTTATTATTGGTTTATTATTGGGGTGCGACACTCAATAATTAGCCAATAATAATTAGTTCTGTATTTGAGTGGTTCCCATGAGCTAGGGAACATATTCGCACTTACTGCGAATTATAAAAACACAAAAATACAAACAGAGTTAAATTTACCTTATAAATCACAGCGCTTCCTCAGCTTAATTATTAGTGTAAGACGGTAACGGGCTCTCACCTCGTAACACCTGGTAGTACTTAGTAATCCTTCCCATGACCACGTGCGAGATGGATATGAGTGAATCTTCGATGGCTCCAGCAGTTTCGCTGGAGCATGCAGATTTTCCCCATCTCACTACGGTAGAATGGCAGGCATTACACCGCCTCGCGGCGGTGTCTGGTGAAATCTTCGTGACGTCGCTGCTGAGCACAGCGACGCCCGAACAACACCGTGCCGCCATTCAAGACTACATGGTGCGCGAGCTCGCCGAAGCGAACCGGCGAGTACATACTCCCTCGCGCCCCTCCCATTACGATGCAATTAAAATGGAGACGTCGACATACTCTGGTGATGGTCCAGATCGTCTCCCCCTTAATCGCTGGTTTAGGGAGATTGACATCGCCATAGCGTCAAGGTTGATTGACGCTCCGACGGCCAAGGTTAATTTCCTACTGTCTCGGCTTGTTGGTAAAGCCAAAGAATGGGCTCTTGGGAAGCTCGTTGTAAACGAGTTGGCATTCCCCACGCTGGACGATATCCAGCGCGACTTACGACTGGCGTTCGAGCCCCCTCAAGATGAGTCACGCTTGCGCGCAGATTTCTTTTCACTTCGACAGGGCAAGCTGTCGATGCGTGATTACGTACAGAAGACGCGACATCTTGCTTCGTGTATCATCACGCAGCCGATCGACATGGCTTCGCAAGTTCATGTATTTGTCTTTGGTATGCAAGAGGGCATGACCCGCTATTGCCTCACACGTGCTGAACCTAAGACTCTTGAGGAGGCATTTGCCCTCGCGCTTCGTGAAGATTACACGGTCGCATCGTCATATTTGCAGGCAGCGTCGCAACGCCCGCGTACGTCTGGCCCAGAGCCTATGGAAATTGACGTTATCGATGCATCTCGTGGTCGCGGCAAGCAATTTGGCCGCGACATTCGAAGTCAAAACACGATGAAGTGTTATCGGTGCGGCAAGACTGGCCATCGTGCGGCCGTCTGCCGAGCACCAGCGCCGGTGTCCATGAACACAGCTGTCTCACGTGGAGATACTGTGTCGTCAGTGGTACCGCCAAAAGCGAGCGGTTCCAGTAGGCGCGGGGCGCTCTACTGGCATGAGGGAGCCCCGAGTATTCAAGTGGCAGCTCGGGCTCCTAGCCCTAAAGTGATCCATACTCACCTCCATGCCACCACCACGCGCGACGATTCAAGACTGATCATCATCAGTCTCGTCGTCGCTGGAGTAAACGATCACTCCGAGCGTTGTTGGATTCGGGTGCATCCAAAACTTCTTTCGAGCATCATGTTTGTCTCTTCTCCCGTCGACAGTTACGGTTCGAGAAGGTCCAGGTGACATCGTTGTCAAACTTGCTGATGGACAACCACAGCGTGTCCCGCGTAAAACAGTGGTTTTGCCGTACACGTTCGACGGCTTCCAAAGTAATGACGAATTTTTGGTGTACGAGATGAATTATGCATTCGATTGCATCTTGGGGATACCGTGGCTGTCACGGTATCAGCCGACGATAGACTGGCTATCTCGGTCCGTCAAACGACGAAGCGGTTACGACGTAAGTGAAGTTTTCACTCATCTGTTGGTAGCGCCATCCGATTGGCCTCACGTCAGGGTCGTGAACGAACTCGCCACGACTAGAAGTCAGCACAGAGAGAGCGATGGCCCTCTGTGTCCGGTATGTTCTGTCACACTGATAGAACCACAACACGAGGCGGTCGAGCAGAGGTTCCCGCAAACCCAGACATCGGTCGAGCAGGGGCTCCCGATTCACAACGAGACGGTCGAACAGAGGTTCCCGCACACACAGACATCGGTCGAGCAGGGGCTCCCGATTCACAACGAGGCGGTCGAACAGGGGTTCCCGCACACACGGACATCGGTCGAGCAGGGGCTCCCGATTCACAACGAGGCGGTCGAACAGGGGTTCCCGCACACACGGACTTCGGTCGAGCAGGGGTTCCCGCACACACGGACATCGGTCGAGCAGGGGCTCCCGCATACACACACAACGGCCGAGCAGAGGCTCCCGATTGTAACCGAGGTGGTCGAGCAGAGGCTCCCACATACATCTGAGGCGGTCGACGACGAGCTCCCGCCTCTTATCGACGAGAATGAACGGGCTGTGGACTTAAATGTGAACGACGTGGTGGAGACAGAGCTCCCACGTCTAGCGGGGGGTATGTCATCCTCCAGCGACAGCAATGTGCCAGCCTCGAGCAGTGGCTCAAGACGCAAGAGAAAGCGTAAACGCAAGAAAGGTGCACGCCGATCACCAAGACGACGAAATTCTCGCTCAAGCGCCGTTGACGATGATACTGTATTGACGGAATCCGTTTGAGCGCTTGAATATGTGGAAGGGTCTTCACATCGTGGCCGCTACGTTGAGGTAGCGAGCCCTCCGTGCACTGTTGCAGAGATCACATCTCTATTAACCCTACCATGGAAAGATTTCCTTCACGACCTCAAGGCCGGCGACATCGAGCAAGTGTGCATCATATCAGCCGCCGAAGCAGCTAGTGGAGAAGTTCTGGAGGCTCGCCCAAAGAGCGCTGAGCCCAAATCAGCGCGCGAAGAACGTTTCGTGGCACAGTCTTGGGAAGCCCTTCGTGCTTCGGGCAACCCTGTCTATGATATCGCGCGTGAGTATGCCGACATCTTTCCGGAGAATATCCCCGCTGAGCTTCCAGCGGATCGTGGTGTGCGACACGAGATCGATCTCGTGCCAGGATCGAAGTATTGCGTGACGCGGCAGTGGCGGCTACCGCGTGACCAAGTCATCGCAATTGATGAATTTTTTGAGGGCCGCCGTAAGGCAGGACACGTCCGCGAAAGCATATTGCCACATTCGAGTCCGACTTTCTGTGTGAAGAAAGCCACCGGCGGTTGGCGCATCGTGCATGCTTTTAACAAGTTGAATGACGCCACGATCCCGGCTCAAACACCAATTCCTCGGAAAGACATGGTACTGGATACCATGTCCGGCAGCGAGATTTTTAGCGCCATAGACCTGACAGACGGGTTTTACCAGATTTTAATGAGGGACAGTGATATCCCGTTCACCGCTGTCAGCACACCGAGTGGGATGCTTTGGGAGTGGCTAGTCATGCCACAAGGCCTTAAGAACGCTCCAGCAACGTTCAACCGAATGGTGACACAAGTGCTTCGGCCACTACGTGATTTCGCTCCAAGCTATTTCGACGATATCTTCGTACACAGCCGCGCTGAGCAACAACTCAGCGCTACGGAGGTCCACCTTCGGCATTTGAAACAGGTGTTCCAAGTGATGCGCGAGAACAAACTGTACGCAAATTTGAAGAAGTGCGTCTTCTGCGCTCCCGAGATTCCAGTTCTTGGATGCTATGTTAGCAAGGAAGGTGTCCATGCTGAACCCGAGAAAGTGTCATCGATATGTTCATGGCCTACGCCCAGGAACCAAACGGAACTACGCCAATGGCTTGGCTTGGCCAATTACTTGCATAAGTATACGAAGAACTATGCAGAACTAATCCAGCCACTATCGACTCTACTGAAGAAAGACGCAGTTTGGTCATGGAAAGCTGAACATCACTCTGCCTTCAACTCTGTGAAAAAGAGCTTGTCTGAAGCACCAGTGCTGATGTTGCCTGATGATTCCAAGCCATTTCACGTCGTCTGTGATGCGAGTGATTTCGCTATTGGATGTGCCCTCATGCAGTTTGACGATGAGGTCCAAGAGCGCGTCGTGAGCTTTCAGTCACGGCAGATGAAACCCGCAGAGCGGAACTATCCGGTACATGACAAGGAACTTTTGGCTATGCGTTACGCGCTGATCAAGTTCAGAGTATATTTGCTCGGCGAGAAGATGTTTTCGGTCTATACAGATCACGCATCATTGCGTACCGCCGTCAAGACTCCCCACTTGTCCCAGCGTATGGCACGTTGGTTGTCATACTTCTCAGAGTATAATTTCGTGGTCTTTTACAAACCCGGCAAGAACAACATTCTTGCTGACGCGCTTTCTCGACGTCCCGATTATGATCCTCGACGTGACATGGGTCATCAGCCAGGCATTGCTGAAGACGAGGACGACGACATTTGTTTATGCTGTGCTGAGCAGGGGCTCAATGCAATGATTTCGACACCTGAGCTGTCAATCCGGACTCAAATCGCTGAGTCATATGCGAACGATTCATTCTACACGGGAATCATCAATTATCTTCGACACCCTAGTGAGGGTTCACTCGCGAAGTTGACGAAACCAACGCGTGACAACATCAAGCGGTACGCGCTTGATGGTCCGCTGCTGACTTATACAATGGACGTTTTCGACCCACCGCGCGTCGTCATCCCTGCTGATGACGACCTCCGCGCACGATTGGTGCATGAATTTCATGACACTCCAACTGGTGGTCATTTGGGTCGCGAGAAGACGTTCGCGGCCATCTCTCGTGTGTTTTTCTGGCCGCGTATGTACAAATACATCCAGAAATGGGTACGCTCTTGTGAAATATGCCAGCGTGTGAAGCCTGCGCCGTCTTCACAAGCTCCATTGCGTCCGCTTCCGATTGCCACGGAAGCCTGGCGTTCGGTCAGCATAGATTTCATCTTTGGTCTCCCTCCGGACGAACAGAAACGCACGGGCGTATTGGTTTTTGTGGATCGATTTAGCAAAATGGTGCATTTTGCTCCAGTCTCCGCGCACGTTACGGCGGAGACGACCGCGCAGATCTTCATCGATCTCATATTTCGACATCACGGCTTGCCTGAATCAATTGTTTCGGACCGCGACCCGCGCTTTACATCAGCTTTTTGGGCAACGTTGTTTCAACTATTGGGCACGCGACTGCTTATGTCTACGGCAGCCCATCCAGAGACGGATGGGCAAACGGAGCGCGTGAACAGAGTGCTTGAAGATGTACTACGCAGTTATGCGACATCGTTCCAGTCGTGGAGTTCGTTTCTCCCTCTCGCTGAATTTGCAATCTACAACGCAATTCATGCGTCGACTGGGTTAACGCCATTTTTCGTGAATAACGCGAGGCACCCTCGCGTTCCAGCGCTTCTTGCTCTTTCAGCTTCAGCACACCCAGTTTCTCAGCTTGGTGGGGGAGTATCTCCCGATGACACTACGCGAAAAATTTTGATGATTGGTAATGTTGAAGACAAGGTTGCTGCCGATGCAACTCATACTGTTAATTTCGTGGCCAATGGCATATCGAGTCCCGACGCGATGCATCCCATCGCGTCTCCCGTCGCTAATTTTGCTCCTAAAGAGTCCACTTCTCCTGTAAGTTCGGCTGCTGTGACCGAATTCCTATTACTACGGCAAAGTATCACGCGTTTTGTACGCGATGCACTCCAAGAAGCAGTGGATAAACAAAAGGAGAACGCGGACAAGCGAGGTCGAAAGAACTTGCTGACGTTCAAAGAAGGTGACAGAGTCTTACTATCGACAAGCGGATTACCAGACACGTCAGTAACGAATTTGGGCGCTAATAAATTAGCGCCAAGATATATTGGGCCCTTTCGGATTGTTGAAGTCCATGGAGATGCTTACACGCTAGACATACCTACCACTATGCGTTTGCACCCGACATTCTATGTCGGGCGCCTTAAGGCTTACCTGCCGGCGGATCTCCCTTTGGTCCTTCCTCACTCGTCTGTATCGGCTCAAAGTCCGACACCCCCTGCCGACGACGCTGACGACGACTGGGACCAAGTCCTAGACGAGCGCGAGCAGACTCGTTCTGCTGGGGTCCACCGAACGCAGCAGTCTCGAGCTGTCGCAGACGCTCCACCAAGCCCTGCTGCTCCCGTCGGGTTCTCTCGGCAGCCTCTGTCGCAGCTGCTGCACGATCTCGAGCCCTCTCGGCCATCTCACGGGCATCCAGAAGGCCGTTCATCGCCTCTTCAGTGTCAGCACGAAGGAAACGAAGCTCGTCACTCGACGGCACAGGCGCCCGATTATGAGAATCGGCGCCCAACCCAAGAAGCCTTCCGTCGTGATGCTCCTCCTCCCTTGGTAGATGCATCGGGTGAGCGACGCTGGATTGTGGACCGTATCGTCGGTCATGAAGACCCCACGCCTCTTGCGCCGAGTAGTGGCTCGGCGCCATCGAAGAGTCGTTCAGAAACGCATTACAAGGTCCGATGGTTGGGTTATTCACCAACGGAAGACACGTGGGAGCCTCGAAGTATGCTGGCTCACGATGTTCCTGACGTCGTTGAGGAGTACGAGACCAGTAAGAGGTCGGCGAACGCGACCGACGCTGCTGACTCCTTCCACGATCCCGCGAACCGTAACGTGCGTGAATTGGCGATCGACGACGATCTCCCCGAGCGACTCCGACGTCTTCTACGAGGATCGGGAGCATTTGGATACCTTGACGGTCGAGAGCGACTACGAGAACGACCTCGGTGGTCGTAAGACAAACGATCTCGACTACGTGAACGCCTCCATTGATCGACAGGGCGTTCCCTCATGTGACGCAACGCAGATACTTGGAGCTCTGAGAGGCTCCTCTCATAGCGTCCGATCCATGGTCGGATGTGCTGGGGCATTCCCCGTGAACACACCATGTCGTCCCATTCCTGCCGCATTGGTCGCGGTCTCTCCATGTGACACCGTGGACACCCTTCACGGACATGGACGTAACACATGTGGAACCCATCACGAGTCAAATGACATACGCGTCGTCGTAAGTCGCCAATAGCGTGGTCGCCATGAGTACTTTCGCGTCCCTCGATCCAGGACGTGAAGGATGCCCCTTCACGTCGACTCGCGTTCCAACGTCTGATGAAGGCACACCAAGATCGTTGCAGTGCGTCTTCAGTGTATGTGTGATTCGTTCCCTTGCCTCGAACGTTACGGTATCGTGTGAAGAGATTCTTCATGGTCTCAAGTGATTCAGGTTGGTGCGCGCCTTCAAGGCTGTACAAGCCCCACGGCTTCAAGTCGTCATCCATGGTCTGCGGTGCACGCTCTCTTCGAAGTGTCTGATGACCCCAACTGTCGTTTGGGATCGAGTCGCGTGGGTGTTCAGGGATTCATGCTGCTCAGTTGTTTGTGGCTGAGCAGATTCGAAGACCAAGATGACGTGTCGTTGGAGTTCTCGTTGGGCTTTTCGTTGGACTATTCGTTAAGAAGAAACTTTCTGTGTATGGCGCTTACGTCATGGTAAGCGCAACTTAAAGAGGGGGGTGATGTAATGGGGCAACCCATTATATTAAGTAGTCATAGTTTTATTACATAATTACATACATTAAGTGTAGGCAGTATCCGGATAGCGGATACTGCGCGTCTATTTATTATTGGTTTATTATTGGGGTGCCTGACTCAATAATTAGCCAATAATAATTAGTTCTGTATTTGAGTGGTTCCCATGAGCTAGGGAACATATTCGCACTTACTGCGAATTATAAAAACACAAAAATACAAACAGAGTTAAATTTACCTTATAAATCACAGCGCTTCCTTAGCTTAATTATTAGTGTAAGACGGTAACGGGCTCTCACCCCGTTACATAATTGTTGACGGTCATCGGCTTCTACCAGTATTGGTAACCGTGACCGGTCCAATCCGAACCGCCTGTTCAGCTTAGTATTTACGACGTAGTTCTTACGGTAATTACCATAGTTGATTAGACGCGTAGGATGATGAGACGCTTCACATGATTTATATGTGCACTACATATTAATCATGTAGTAAGTAGTAAGCCCCGATAATCAATCACTTTCCAATCTTCCATCTACCCCCAAGTGTATTCTCCGGTCTTCCGAGTGGACTCCCAGCATCACTCCCAGTTTCGGTCGTCAAGCTTTACACCTACCAACACTAATGATATTATCAACGAGATTCTCAGCATACTAAACCTCGCTTAGGTCAACTATAACCTCCTTGCCATCGACAGCCGTCCTCAGCTAAGCTGTTCCCTTCTTAGTTACTCAACCGTTGTGTTGTTCGCCGCGCGGCACGATTAATCACAATCAAATGCATTCTGGAGCATTTTCACATCTTTACAAGGTGCACGCTCGACCCGCTGTTCAGTATCCACGAGTCATAGTCAGCTTTTGTTCCAGTCCCACTAGCTAACGCGACTCGATTTGAAGTCGACTTTTCACCACTTCGTTGCTTGGGGCACTTGGATTTGGTGTGACTAGTCTCACCGCATCCGTAACATGTACGTGTGTCGGTACTTGCAACCCTTGCTACATGTCTTCCTCCACGCCCGATTTGATCTCTTCGAGCACTGTTAGGGTATTGAACTGCTTGCTCGCGAATTGTTCGTCCCGCTCGGCTGCTTCCTCCTTTGACCCTCGTCTTCCCCATGCTGATGTCGAAGTCTATCGCAAATGCAACAAGCTCAGCGGCTTGCACTAGATAGTCCGTTCTCTGCGCATTCAACCTTGTCAGCATTACAGTCTTAATGTGTCCAGGCGCTGACTTGCAAAGACATTTTAAAACACTCTGCTCCGAGTTGCCAGATCGCTCCGCCACGTACACCAAGTACTAATAATGCTCAGGTCATGTCTTGCTGTGCTCTTTTTCCCTCGTCACGAGATCAATTCCTATCGTAGATGGTATCGGGGCCATGTACAGCATCAGCATGCTGTTCATGACGTGCTCTAGTGTGTTCGGCCCAGCTCACCAAACCGGTAGCATCTTCTCGTAGTAGCTGAGTGCTGAACCTTCCAGCTTACCGCTCAATGCAAGAATCTTGAACTCTTCTGGCCAATCACCTCCGCTCATCATCTGTGCTGAGCCAAGTCGTTGCAGGAAGCGTATTCCCCATGCTTTAGAGTCGGCGCCCACACATGGATATGTCTCTCTACCCGTAAACTTAGCAAATCCATGCCAGTCCAGGTCTCTTGGTTTAGGTATCTTCAACCCGAAATCATTTGGTGTCACAAAAGGGTGTGACGGTTCAGGTGACCGATACCGCTCGTCTTGCTGAGGCGGCTGATTCGGTGGCACGCGCATTCGTTGCGGCGGCTGGTGAGGCGGCGGCATGCGTGCTTGATGCATCGGCTCATCGAGTGAGCCCATCCTCATTTGACGGTCACGCGCATGAATAACTCGGTAAACGCGCTTGATCCGTTGAATAATCGCTCGTAGGGTGTTGTAGGCGCAGCTTGAGCGTTTCGGCTCATCTGATCTTGCATCTTCAGCTAGTTTTTCATGAACTGGGCTTGCTGCTGCGCCATTTCTGCGAGGAGTCCCTCAAGTCTATGTATTCGCTCAGAGCTCACGTCAGAGACACAACTCGCGCTATCTTGGGCCTCGGGAGTGCCCGGGGCTGATGGCGTCTCTTCGCGCATCACGAAAGGATAAGTGACCACGTTGAGAGTGGTTGGATCCGTTTCAGCGGCGAAGCGTGCCTGGGCGTGCTGACGAAGAGGTGAGTTGTTCGATCTTGGGCTCATAACCTGTTGAAGCGGGCTTAGAGATAGGAAGTAAATTGAGAAATGTCTTTGAGCTTATGCATTTGGTTACCTAGGCTGTCCGTTACCTTTACTGTCTGTTACCTTCAATGTCCGTTACCTTCAATCTCTCCTGCGTAGGTTTCTTCAAATCACCTTGCCCATCCCGATGGTTGCGTCGTTTCACCATCACTTATGTCCTGTCCCATCAACAGTCGCGCCCTGTCACATCATTAGTCGCACTGTTTCAACACAGCAACATTAATCTTTTCTTCAGTGAGGGCTTCCGCGCTCTCACTGGCATCATCTTCTTCGATATCGATGTTATCGATATCGGCATCAAACGCAATGACCTCTTCGTCAGAGCGTGATGAGCGTGAACCAAATCGGTTTTTGCTCGCGCGAGTCTCTCCCCCCCTTAAACCAGAGTCACACTCTATTAAGGTGGGTACAAGCGGATGGCGCAAGCCATTCACGTAAAACGGTGTATGTGTCGTGGGCGCATGCACCGAGTTGTTAATGGCAAACTCTACCATTGGCAAGAACTCACTCCAACTCTTAAAGGAGTGTACGTATCCTCGAAGTATCTCTTCAAGGACACGGTTGGCACGTTCCGTCTGACCATCTGACTCTGGATGATCAGATGTAGACATCTTCAAGCGCGTTCCGAGTGATTTGAACACGGAACGCCAGAAATCAGCAGTGAATCGTGGATCTCTGTCTGATACGAGTTCACGGGGCAACCCATGAAGTCGGAAGATGGTGTCAATAAAGACACGAGCACAGCCACTTGCCGTGATTGACTCTGGTACAGCTACAAGGTGTACCATTTTGCTGAATCTGTCAACAATACGAGAATACCCGTATTCCCGCGTGCGTCTATAGGTAACCCGAAGACGAAATCCATTGAGATGGATTCCCAGCACTCTGCCGGAACCGGTAGAGACTGTTAAGGTGCACGCAGTGAAGGACTTGACTTCACTCGTTGACACCCTTCGCATGCGCGAACATACTTTTGCACGAACTGATACTGGCGGGGCCAGTAAAAGTCTCGACTCACCGTGATATATTTTTTCTCTCGGCCACGATATCCTCCTATAGGAGCACCGTGATACTCGAACATGATCCGCAAACGCAGATCAGTATCATCTGGAATGACAACACATGGTGTGTCAACAGTAACGGCTGCATAATACAGTAAAACGTTGCGAGTAGTGTATCGATCTGATACAGATCAATACGCAGACTACAATCGTTTCAACGATTCTCGAGATGGTTGTGAGAGATGTGTCAACAAATTCACAATCTCACCATCTTGGGCATACGCCCGCCTCACATCATCATGCAACGTTGAAGATGGTACTGTGAACGTCATAACCGCAACAGTGGCTGTCCCACTGTCGGGTTTCACGACTGGTTCAAAGTCGGGCCGACGTGAGAGCGCATCAGTGACGACATTAAGTCTTCCTGGTTTGTACTCTACCGTAAATTTGTATTCTGCAAAGAATGACAACCACCGCGCCATTCGTTGTGAAAGGTGCGGGCTGTTCACTGCCGTGCGTAATGACGCATGGTCAGTGTAAACAATGAAGGATCTATCTCCTAATAGATAGACTCTGAACTTCGCGAGTGCACACTTCATGGCAAGGAGTTCCTTGTCATGCCCTGGATAGTTCCGCTCAGCTGGTTGCAGCTGACGCGACTGATAGCAGACGACGCGTTCAACGCCTTCAAGATCGTACTGCATTAATGCACGGCCGATTGCGAAATCGCTGGCATCACAGACCACATGAAATGGCCTGTCCTGATCGGCTATTGCTAGGACTGGGGATTGTATCAAGCTCTGCTTGATACCATCAAAGTAGCGCAGACATTCAGCGTTCCATAACCACCTCTCGTTCTTTTTCAACAAACGAGAGAGGTGTACAGTCATCTCGGCGTAATTGCGTGAATACTTGTGCAAATACGCCGCTAGCCCAAGGAATTTTCGAAGACCTTTGACATCAACCAGCACAGGCCAGTCGGTGATCGCCTTGATCTTTTCGGGATCAGGACGTACTCCGTTCTTACCAACGATGCACCCAAGAAGTGGTATTTCGCTTGCTGCAAATATACACTTCTTGAGGTTTGCATACAATTGATGCTTTCGCATGATTGTAAGAACCTGGCGGACGTGGTACCTGTGAACCTCAACATCCGACTTTCCATCCATAGCCCGACTGTGGATGAATACGTCATCGAAATAACTCGGCGCCAATTCTCGTACTGATCTCAACAGATGTGCTACACATCTGTTGAGCGTGGCAGGGGCATTACTAAGCCCTTGTGGCATTACTAGCCATTCCCGGAGCATGCCGCTAGGCGTGCTAACTGCGGTATAGGGTATATCCCGTTCCCGCATAAGGATTTGATAGAAGCCATCCATCAAATCCATGGACGAAAAGATGGTACTCTTTGACATACCATCAATGATTACGTCCTTCCTCGGTATCGGCGTCTGAGCCGGTACCGTTGCAGCATTCAACTTGTTAAATGCATGCACAATCGGCCACTCTCCTGTTGCTTTTCGCACACAGAAGGTCGGAGAGCTATGTGGGGATGTTGATTCCCTCACATGGGTTGCAGCTAAACGATCGGCAAAGAACTTGTCGGTCGCAAGTACTTATTCACGAGGCAGTGGCCACTGCTTCATGACACAGCACTTCGAGCCTGGTTTAAGCTCGACCTCCTGCCGAGTACCTTTATTCTTCGGTAACTCGCACGGAGCAGTTTCAGGGAATACATCCTTGAATTCAACCAAATCTTCATAGAGAGGATTTGTCTTGAGCGAATCCCACGATTGGGAGTCATATCGCTCAACTCGTGTCTTTTCATCGAGGACGCTCTCGTCCATCGATGAACTACTGAAAACTCTTTCGTTCTCAGTGAACACTGTTGCTGACCTTATGTCGGTTACACACTCGTCGTCAGCGACGAGTATGCAGATCTGCTTGACTTTGCCACTACGCAGATCACGCAAGGACCTTTTATGTTCGAGCGTTGGTAACTGAGTGATCCCCGAAGTTAACTTCGGAGGCGCAATCAGATCAAGTGTATAAGCGTCTATACTTGATCCGTCATTGACTAGGACATTCAATGTCTCTGTCATTTCCTGGGGACTTATTCCCTCAGGCTTCGAAGGACTTATTCCTTCGGCTTCCCGGGGACTTATTCCCGCGGGTTTCGGGGAACTTATTTCCGCCGTATTTGTAATCTTGGGACTTATTCCCTTTACTTCCTCTAGCTGGGGTTGCGCAACCATAGCGAGATCCTCTACGAAAGACTCTCCAGTCGATCTAGGATTATCGTTTCGCTTAACCTGAGCGATCGATTGTTTCTCTTCTAGATGTTCCCCGCTAGGGATACAACTTTGTCCCGGTCCACTCGACTTATTCGAGTGATGGCCTTCGGCGCAGCCTGTGTTTCGTCACAGCCGCCGGAATCTTGCTCCGAAGTGTAACCGTTTCTTACACTAAGGTTTTGTGCAGTCGTACTAACGACCGTACCACACGTGAGGCCATCGCACTCACTCGTAGTACATCCACACGCTTGTGGACGCTCCAAAACGTTCATCAGATGGCCATCTGATGAACAAGCGGCAGGCATCGTTACTGTTCGATGTTGCCAGTTTACCCGTGCTTCGTACCTTCTGAGCCACGGTATTCCAAGGATGACATCAAATTTTTCATCCACATCCAATACGATAAAGTCATCATCATATTGGGTATCTTCTAGCGTACAGTGGATCTTCACTATACGCTTCATGACGGTTACGGATGCGCCTGTCGCAAGACGTACCAACATCCTCGTAGGAGGTGTGTCACATTCACTGAACTTAAAATGACCATCTTCTAGCGATTGGCGTCGCACAAAATTGTTGGAGGCCCCACAATCGACTAGAGCTCGAAGCGACAACTCATTTGTCACTTCGAGTTTCAAGGTAATGGGTGAGATCTCATTACCTAGAGCAGCAACGCACAACGTTTCTGTGTTGGGAGCAGCCTTCATCGAGAACCCTACAAATTCTCTTGACGTTTCTGGACCAGTAGGGTGCTCCACACCTACTGATCCTGTCCGTTTTTTACGGTCCATCCCTTTGTTGCGTCTTTGCACCAACAGCGGACCCGCGTCCCTGCCCCTTTATCATGGGTGGACGGTCACTACGCCCAGTGTTGCGAGACACTGGACGAGGGGCACTACACTCGTAAGCGTAGTGTCCTGTCTTCTGACATCTGTTGCATTTCTGCAACTTCTTGTAGTCTGTAGAGCGAGCCTTCTCGCTCTCTACATAACAGAGTTCCATCGGCTCTGGACCTCCGCTGTCATATCGTCTCGGTTGACGATATGATGTCGAGCTGGCGCGAGCCTGTCTCAGACTGAAGTCTTCCTGTTCCGCAATGGATACGGCTTGTTTTAGTGAATCTAGTTCAAGCCGGAACAGGTGAGTCTTGACGGGACCATCCGCAAGACCCTGCATGAACATCGAAACCAACGTGTGTTGATCAACCAGGTTGGAACTTATACAACTCGTGAGATGTCGTATATGTTGTGCGTAAGTGTGCACATCACGCTTACCTTACTTGAGCTTCAAGAGTTCGGTTGGAGCTCTGAACTCAGCTCCAGGCGGTTCAAACGTTTTTCTGAGCCGCGACTTGAAGACTTTCAATGACTCAAACACATATGGGTCGTGCAACTTGAGCCCCAAAGCCCAAGTCTTGGCACGTCCTGCCAGATTTGACTGGGCAAACGCAACTTGCATTTCCCCGTCGTCGATGCGACGCGCCCTTATGGCGTCATCCAATTCGACGAACCATCTCAAGAGGGAGTCCTTTTCGACTCCCCTGGACTTGGAGATGTCAATCTTCAATGTCTCGGGTCGACGCGAGTGCATCGACCCACCAGCAGCAGCCTGCTGCTGTCTTCAATAGTTCAAACTGTTGAGCACCCTGTTCTCTCAACAGCTCTGATTTTTAAGAGCCTTGTTGGTGAAGCGAGGCTACTTTCTCGCGTTCAGCGTCAAGTTCATTTTGAATGAACTTGGCGATAGTAGCATGTTGGGCATCTATATTGAGAGCCTCTAGCATGACGCTAACAGCATGGATGCCCATGGTTGAACCCATCCGTTCAGCCGCATCCCATTCGACATCGCTCAAATGGGAGTAGCCGTCACGCGTAGCGTGAAAGCTTTGGTCATCTTCGTCATCTAACATATTCATGTTGGATGTGAACGTGGTCCTTGGACGGACTACGAAGTGCTGCCAGGTGTAACGGGGCACCCTGAAGCTTGTAATGATGACAGTACAAGCTACTTATTCTGATGACAGAATAAGGCGGTGCCTCGGAACTTCACGTACACTGGTACGTGCAGAGGAAGACGGTAAGAAGAAGCGAGTACTTGGTTAAAGTAAAAAGTAGAACTGTATTTATCATAGTTAATGTCTGCAATAAACCACTATTTATCCTCATCTAACTATGTCTGAATACAAATGTGCATATCAATTACCTGCTCACCACTCATTGCGTGCGTCTGTCGTGGCGCGTCTTCGTTGGTTGATAGAATGGCCTACATCAACCAATTAGGAACTACTCGTAAGTGCTGCAGAATATTTGTGCTTATGACAATATTCTGAGAATATAACTCTTATAGTTATATTCTATTAACAATTTCTTATAACTTGTTATGTAACGGTTCGCCCCGTTACAGGAACCGATGTAGACTCTCGGTTGAGAGGTCCGTGGAACCAGACGAAGCCACAAAGACTCGTCACATCGTCAATATACAAATGCAGATTGTATTGGCTCAACCAAACTTGGTAGTGCGTGCAAAGACATGGAACTTGGGCCTTAAGTTACACGACCATACGTCTTTGGGTCGTAAGAACTTCTTGTGTCCCTGCATAAGCGAACATTGAAGCCACCGCGAGCTGAGATCAGGGATCCCTCTGAACTCCTGAAAATCAAGCAGCGTAAACGTGATGTATACTCGTATTTTCAGTACATACGTCACCTGACCAGTTGCATAACAGTCGATATACTGAGCAAACAAACGTTGATTACGCTGTTCATGCAGTGTAACGGGGCACCCTTAGCTTGGTTGCCACGAAACTTCACGTACACTCGTACGTGCACAGGAAGCTAATCTACTCAAACAGCTAGTTTGAGTGAAATGTAAAAAGAGAACTGAATTTATTATAGTCAAACTATCAATATAACTTCAGTCTTTATCTTACTGTATCAATCTACATTGTCGTATGACTACAACATGCTCAGCACTTATTGCGCGCGTCTAGCAGCGATTGGTGGTAATCTTGGTTGATATGTCTTTATCAACCAATCTTTGAGCGATGCATGAATATCATTCAAAAGCGGGATAATATTCCTTCAATATTATCCATCTCGGATAATATTGGTAGGATATTGTCATGCTAGACAATCTCCCTATTGACACAGTTTGGTGTCAATAATGTAACGGGCTGCCCTTACATCACCCACTCTTTTACATCAATCACCACGGTGTTTGATACAAATTGATCGGGTACAGGGGGACTACCGTTGGATCACTCTGGGAAAGGATGCACTTGTTGGTCAAATTCCATTCATTTTGCCAATTCATGGCATGGTTTTAAAGTCCATGCGGTGTGCTGCCGAAGCAGCCAAAAAGGCAATTGCACGTATGCGTGCATCCGAAGAGAGTACTTCTCAAGCCTCAGTAGCAGGTGAATGTTCACCTGCTGTTGCGATTCAGCAACAGACGGTGCCTGTTGTGAACAGTCCACGTGGTGAGTAACCTCGTGCGACAGATACATCCGCTGCGTCTGCACTGGGTGCTGCGACTCGCAATATGGATGAGCCTGAAATAGAGCTCATCTGTTCTGGAAAGCCGGATGATGCATCCGACTCAAAGGCGGCGCATCCTGCCTCCGGATCACCCGGGGAGGACATTGTCAGAGCCAGGTTAACCGGCTCTGGGTAACATGGAGCTGTCACGTTGGAGATCTTCGGACCAAGCGATTCGTCTGACGAACCCTCGTCTCATCCAAGGAGTTGGATAAAGTGGCCGGTATGACAATCGAACGGGATCGAATCTCGTTATTCGACTGTATTGACAGTTTTCGGATTTGGAACTTTGTTTCCTGTATCGATTAATCGATTCAATCCGATCTTACGAAATTACGGTAAAGTACGTACCAAATGGTTAAATGGATAATATGATAGGACGAGGACATAAATCATATTGATTAGATGCACCATGTGATCGGATGCAGTCTAGAGTAGGCATGACTAAGGCCTGTAAATAATTACTTCCTAACATTTGTTTTTCACTCAAGTGTCTTCACTCTGGTCTTTTAAATGAAATCCCACAGTTTCAAGCTAACCTCTCCGACGTTCAAGATTCATACCTTCCAGATAACTGCGCGCCATGGAGCCGCTACATGCGTGGCTTGTTCCTGGCCAAGTCAACGTGGCATATCGTGAACCGCAGGGTGACAACGACCTTCGCCGACCCGCGAGCTATGGACGACTACGTCAAGGCAAGCAACATCGCTTTCGGTCTGATGCTACTACAAATGGACGCAGACTATCATCACGTGCTTGGTGATTGCAAAGAAGCGTGGGTTGCGTGGAAACGCTTGAAGAAACTCTACGGTGGCTCTCAAAAGGCTGGTCGCATTTACCTCAAGCGACAGCTCTTAAGCATGGAGATGAAGGAAGGCGGCAATGCGATGCATCATTGCAATAAAGTCCTCAACATCAGCGTCAATCTCAGCAGCATCGACGCCGAAAGGGGGGACAAGGACGTGATGATCTGCTTGTTGCGCAGCCTCTCCAGGAGCTTCGAGAATAGCGTGCTGAATCTAGAGATGAGTAGCGCGGAACTGAGATTGCTTGATGTCGTGAAGTGCTGAAGAATGAACGCTTCAAGAGGTAGAGTGACAAGAAAGCATCAATTAAGACTAAAGAAGCGGCCAAGGCTTTCAGTAACGAGCGTGAGCCTCGCCAGTGTACGTACTGCGGGAAATTGAGGCATACGGCAGAGCGGTGCTGGACCAAGCAGAGATAAACTATCACGGGGCTCGACGCGGCTGCAAAAATGGTCGTGGACGCGGAGCCAACAATGTCTAATGGCGATACAACGACAGCGATGAAGGCTACAATCTTGTGGCTTTTGCTGTTTCGCTGGAATGTGGACTCTCGACGGGCAAGAATATGCCAGGAATGTGGGCGGTCGACAGTGGCGCAACGCACCACATCTGCAACAACAAGGCCAAGTTTACGACGTCGGATGAACAAGACGAAAGTGTTTTGTTAGTGGCCGACGGCAGAAAAGCCGGAATCAAGGGGTGTCGGGATTATCATCGAGAGAGTGGTCCTACCGAGTGGCGAAGAGCGCGAAATTAAGATCAAGGATGCGCTATGTGTTTCAAGCATGATAAGAATCTGCTATCGGTGCCGCAGATTAGCAAGAGTGGCGTGTTTCAAGTGTTGTTTGACGGTGAAGCATGAATATTGCTCGCAAAGAATCGAAGCAAGTGAAGGCGACGGCAGATCTCGTGGACGGACTCTACTGGCTGCGCACACCAAAATGTTCAGTGAACGCAACCACATCGGCACGCAACGTGGACTTGCACGCGCGTATGGGTCATGCTCCTATTGACGTACTGTGCAGAATGATCAAACATGGTATGGTAAAGGACGCAAAAGAACCATCAAAGAGGACGGGCACATACCGCAGGTGTCAACTGGGAAAAATAGTCCAAAAACCGTTCCCAAGCAATCGTGACAAGCGCCGATGCGATACGTTTGGGCTTCTCCATTTCGACATCTGCGTTCCTGTGGAAGAAGAATTTTTTGGTGGCAGCATGTATCGGGGTCACACTAGCCATCATCTAGATTAATTGAAAATCTCCCATACGAAATATGGGAGACAAGTGTGGCCTTAGATTTTATAATAAATAAGGAATACCGGCTTTACGGTACTCTCTAAGTTACGGTGATTACTGTGGAAGTACTTTGTATCGTCATCATTTAATGACTGAGTGATGTGCTGACCATCCATTTAGTTCGAAAACTTATATTTGTATCAGATCCAGTTTAGTCTAATGTAGGGTACTTCAAGTAGGCTTTTCCTTATTATAAAATCTGAATAAACTTAGTTCTCATTTTGAGCAGACGCCAGTAGACTCCCTCCTCCACACATTGCGCTTGAATGTTCCTTAGAACTGTCGTGGGTTAGAGAGCCCTTAGACTCCTGTATTTCCCTTTGCACATGGTGCGTGTAGTTCCTTACAATTAAAATAGTTTGAGCTAATAGCTCATAGAGTCCACGCTAAGTTTTGTAGAACTAGCCGAAACTTGAACTTGATATATTAGTTTCTTAGAACTAATTTGCTGTAAGCCGTAAGCCTCTGACTTAACCCGTAATGTCTTCCTCTGACTTAAAGGCTTTAATAGCTCTGCTACACAGCAGTTATTTGCTTCTCATCGTGGACGAAGCAAGCGGGTGCATAACATGCGTCTGCCTAAGTGCCAAGTCTGAGAGTGAAGATCGTCTCAAGAACTACATTATCAAGGTGCAAACACAATACAACAAGCAAGTCAAGTTCGTTCGTCACGATGGGGCCCGCGAGTTTGCTTCTAAATAATTCAAGGTGTTCTGCGAAGACCACGACATCGAGAAGCAAACGATGGTGCCATGCGCGCACCAGACTAAAGTCACAGCGGAAAGGGCCATTCGGACCTGTCACGATTGGTATCAGTATGCTGCATCATGCAAAGCTGGAGAAATGCTTCTGGAAAGAAGCAGTGTTAAAGACAATCTACATTAAGAGCTGTCTACTGTCCCCCAAGATTAATCACAAAACCCCGTTCGAGATCGTGTACAAGTCGAAGCCGAGTCTCAAGCACATGCGTGCGTTTGGATATCGGACATATGTCCTGACTCCAAAGGAGAAACGTCTCAATTGGGACCCCAAGGCTTGCACTGGTGTTTGTATGAATTATAAAAAGTGTCGAAGGCATTCCGTGTTTACGATGTCAAAACAGGACAAGCGGTGATCAATCGCTACATTTACTTTGGCGAGACAGAAATTGGTTTCTCAAAGTGAGCTCAAGTAACGATTGAGTCGGTCTGGAATTCGACTGCCTTAAAATCAGTGACGACGGCTGGGCTCAACAGATGTCAGACTGGCTGGAAATCGCAAGCATCGTCCAAGTGATGTCAGTGACAAGCTAACGGACTCTCATCAAAGTTATCGTGCAGCTGGTTTAGAGAAGCAAATTGCTCCTAGCCAGGACTCTCGGCGTCAAGTTAAACGTCAACCGGGTATGCGAATGGAGCCTGCACTGAATGGAAACAAAAAAGAATTTTTTTTGCACGATAATAAAGATGCTAACTCGAGCCCTCCTGCATTTTGGAGTGGCTGAAAAGGCTTCGGCCTTCACAGCATTTGTAATTTCTTACAAATGCTGTGAAAGCCGAAGCCTTTTCAGAGCTGTGGTGGAGTGGGTCATCAAAACCGTTTGACGAGACCCCAGACCACTCACAATGTCGGACTTCTGAATGTCAAAGGGGGTACCCCGGTGCCGATTGCGGACCTTGAATCACCTTGTGAACCCGTCGGCTTGGCGGGTTTCACTCTTTGGAGCACTTGGTGATGATGTAGACGTCGGCCTTGATGGAGGTCGACCTGGGGGGGGGCAAGCGGACATGCTTCAGTAGGGATCCAATGTAGGCGGCCACTCGATCGACTCGGTCGAGAGTGATCTTACATAACCAGTTGTCTCAGGTGCTGGTGGCGCCTGGCCTTTGCTTGTATCAGGGGTGTTACCCGCCTGGCCTTTATGTGTCTTCTCCATTACCATTAGGGTACGGAGACAGCTTCCTATAGCTGGCTTGGGTTGGGGGGGAGGGCTACTCTACGAGCCAACAGGCCAATGTACTTCCTGGGGTTCTATTTACGCTTGTGTCTTACTGACATCTGTCTATTCGACGGGTGGGCCAAACAGATCCTTGGCCAGAACAGGTCGGTAGACTTACAAATTGCTTAGCGCACGACACGTTGTGCTACTTATATCTCAAATTGATCAGTATTTAATGTTATCCTACTCTTTAAACTCCTTTACTCTATTTTTGCCTCGCACCTGGGTTCGCAGTGATGAGTGGCTGGAAGCCACCAGACCTTGAGGTAGCGCGTCGACCTCTGAGTGACCAGGTCGGCTGATAGGTGGACAGGTCAGCCTACGGGGAACCGAGGTCCACCTTGGGCGACCAGGCCGACCGGCGAGTGGTTTGAGAACGATCCATATCGGTACCGTTTAACTGGTACAGCCGGTCGGTGTGACCCCGTTAGTGGTAACCTTAACCACTCGTCACGGTTGGACCCAAAGGCCAATCTTTTCTTGCAACTTCCATTTCTCTGGTCCCTTTCCCGGCCGCGAGGTCTCATATCCATCCGGCTCCTCGACACTTAAGTCTATCATTTTCAAAATGCTCGCTTCACCACAGCCGCACCTTGCACCTGCTAGGCCGTACAGTGGTTCGAGTACGAGCATGTCATCAACACGCCAGTCCCGTAAGTTACGCCTGCTCTTGTGGCCGATATCTTGTCACTAACTGTGTGCTTGCAGCCATATCTTCACCTGGATCCGATTCAATATTTTAAAGTCCGGCTTCGACTCCTTCGCCACCACCTGCACCCTCGTGAGAGGTCTCTACCCAGGCGGACGCAATCGCAGCATCGCCTGTCGTCTCCGGTTCTTCAGATTCTTCATCGTTGGTGAACGCAGGAGAGGCCGCCGTGACCACGTGGTCGACTTCGTCACCGGTGGAGTCGGCTCCAGTCACTTTTGGTGTGGGGTCGCCCCCAGTCGTGACTGCTGTCCGAGCCGCTCCCGCTCATGTCGACTCGGCCCCACCGAAGAACCCCGTCGTCGTCCGTCCTCCCATGAGCGTACCACCCGTTGATGTGGTGGCGCTGTCTCGCCGTGTTGGGACCGGTCGACCAGTTGGGCGCCCTTCATCTCTCGGACTCTACTTGGTCATAGATTTCCCAGTACAGACTCACCTCTGAGCCCCACCCAGGAACCAAGGTCGCTCGCCTTCAGAACAAGTTCTTTCCTCCTTCGTATAAGTATTGCTTAAAACACAATTCTTTCAATGTGTTTTACCTCAACATTGTCAGCTCCATGCTCATTAGCCACTCTGCCGTTTCATTTCTTTTGTCAGCCAGCGTTGCACTGTCTTAGTTGACCATAAAAAGTTGTGGCCAACTCCAGATAAACCACAGTATACCTAAGGATAAACTTAGTAACTTCAATAGATTCATGGTCGACTTCTATATAGCGTTGGTTGGTCTCAAAACTTTAGGTAGCTCGCGGATGTCATGACCGACCCACAGGCGAACAGGCCGACCAACGGGCGACTGGTTTCCTTCTCCACTACTAGTCTTCGTGACTCAGCATCACTTCGAAACAATGATAGTTTGTCACGTCGCGTTCAAACTCTCGTAACAAAGCTCCACAATTCAAATCTACTTCGTCGACCTATGAGGGGTCCGCATGGCCATTCCAAAGGATTAAGAAACTCACGCCGTTGCCGACCGTAACGCATCTTCTTGCTGACACGGCTATCTAAAATCTCTTCTGCATCGTTTTCGCCTTCCTCCATCTCGCGCGCCCAGCGATTCTCCGGCAACAAGCATTCGTCAAAGTCCATCCGGTCGGCCTCGTCCACTTTCAGCCGGTCACTTGGGCTATCAGAGAACTCCCTGACTGTAACGGGGCACCCTTTGTTCGGGGTGCCGAGAAACTTTACGTACACTCGTACGTGCAGAGAAAGCTAGTCTACTCAAACAGCTAGTCTGAGTAAATGGTAAGAAGAGAACCGTATTTAATGTAGTCAAGTTATAAATAAAACTTCAGTCTATATCTAGCTAAATCAATCTACATTGTCGTATGACGACGACCTGCTCACCACACATTGCGCGCGTCTAGCAGCGATAGGTGGTAATCTTGGTTAATATGTCTTTATCAACCAATTCTTGAGCAGCGCATGAATATTATCCTAAAAGGGGATAAGATTACTTCAATGTTATCCATCTCGGATATTATCGGTGGAGAATTGTCATGCTAGACAATGTCCCTATCGACACCGTTTGGTGTCAATATCACGTAATGGTCTTCCTCGTTACACTGACCTTTTTCAGCCTGGAAATATGAACGGTCGGGAACAATCTCTACTTTTTATCCCTCACTTCCAACGGCGCAGCATGGTTACCAACCAACCCAAAACTCGTAATGGACCATGCCGGAGGTGAGCCAATTTTTTGGCGTGCCCTCCTTCACACGATCTAGGTTGAGCTACACTTGGATACCTGGCTAAAATCTTGTGACCGACCACTTGTTCATTATGAGTTAGCACCCAGGCTTGACAGGCCGACCGTAAATGCTCTTTTACCTGTTCCCTTGCACGCTGGTAGTGTTTATGGGTGTGATACCTCCATCTTCGATCCCCCGACCCTTTGCATCTGGTGTTCACCACTGGCAACGTTGCTTCCAATGTGATTCTAGCGTTTCACCCGTGGGCCAAATTAAAAGGTGTCTCTTTTTGCACCCTATCGTGTGCAGTGTTCAGTGCAAATGTAAGCCGTTCTGCGTTTCTTCCCAGTCTTCCTGTGCCCTAGCTGAGACTTACATATAAAGAGACCTTGTCAGGCTTTCGACCATTCTTTCCGCGCTGCCGTTCGCCTGGGGTCGGTAAGCCATCGTTGCCCGTTGACACTTAACCACCATGCGATTGAACGTTCGAAAGAAGTCCTACATGAAACCGGGTTCCTGGTCACGGCGGATCACCTAGCTTGCCTCAAAACGCCGAAAAACACATTCTTCATACCCTTCGGCTACCTTCTGAGCAGTTCGCGAAGAATTTGTCTTCGCCATAACATAATCAGTGAATAAGTCGATCCAAATCAGTAGTTCTGCGTTTCTATAATGTGACTTGGGCAACGAGAGGATATGGTTCATTGCTATGACTTGGAAAGGGTAGGTCGCCTCGACGTTGCCTGGGGTTGTCCCTTGAAGGGTAGACCTCCTTTTTATTGTCTCGCAATCCACTCATAATCTTACGTACCGCTGCAAACTTCGAAACAATCCTCTCCAATAGCAGTACCAGCGAATCCGATAGTAGGTGCGACCAACCCCCTGATGACAGCCTTACAGGCTAGTGTGGTAGTGACGCTACAAGCCGGTCTGGAGTGGATCGGGGATCACTATTCGGGCGGTCATTTCAAGGTCTCCCTCGTCGGTCTTGTGGACGGGCCGGATTGCCAGTAATACTTCCTCACTGACTTCATAATCTCTGTCCATTTTGCTGCATGACTGTGCCGATTCTGCCGATAGGCCACCTAGGTCCCCTTTTAAATATATGCTTTCAGATCCATTATCGATCTCTCCTCGCTTGAGCCTTCCGGATACGTTCCACTCGCAGCTGTTGTACCAACTCTTCTTGCATCATTTCTCCGGATATTTTGATGGGTGGCCTTGATTTGGTCACCGCGAATACTCTACCCATCCGACCCTCGTCTTTGAGGGCTAACAGCTCTAGCAGTCGGTTGATCACAGCCAACCCTGGCCACTCTTTGCTCGGTACTGACTCAACCCCTCCTAGAATGTGTAATACTGCACTAGCCAGCTGTTCCGCACTCTGATTTCAATCACGCTTTACGTGGAGTATCTCGTTGGAATTTCACGACTGAAGCTTGCTCAGAGCTCTTGCACGCAATGGAGACAGCCCTGACACCTTGCACTCAATTTCTTCGAGCATATTCCGGACAACCAGATTGGAGTCTCCACAGATCATTCGTCGTCTTTTTAAAGGTTCTAACAGCTCGAAACATAGTAACGTGCCTTCACATTCGGCCTCACTAACCGTGGATTCCTTAAGATATTTGGAGGCAGCGCTTACTACCGACCACAGAGGCAGGATCTATACGACGGCGCTACAAGCCCCTCCTCATTGTTTCACACAAGCCGATCCATCAAATCTATGCATGTTTAGCTCCTCGTATTTTTCCACATTAGGCGTAGGTAGATTAATCTTCTGCTTTACCTGTTTTTTAAATTCGATAGCCGATGGGATCGAGTCTACACTCTCGCGGGGGGGGGGTAATACTGGCTGCTAACGCTCCCAGAACCTGGTCTTCGTCTTTCTTACACTTCACAATTTTTAATGTTCACTAGGACAAGATAGAGGCCAATTTTTCCCATACACCCCTGCAATCCAGAGGATTTATCCAGCCAGGCCAACGTAGAGTGCCTCGTTATATGTTGAAAGGCCGAATGAACAGCTTCGTAAAACAAGTTGTAAATATCCTTAACAATGCCAGCACTTCTTTCTCCACGGTACTGTAGTTCAACTCGTTCGCTTTGGGTGTACGGCTCGTGAAGGTCACTGGCATAAATATGTATTCATAGGTTTGCACCAACGACGCTGAGGTGGCCCATTTGCTCGTGTAGACAATAATCATTGCTCCTTTTGATGGGTCGAAATGCCGCAAAATAGGTGCTTTAGCCATCTTGTTCTTGAGCACAGTGAAAGCCGCTTGAACTCGAGGTCACTTCTCTTCGTCTTCACTTATAGTCACTGAGTGGTGACCATCTTCTAACTTGCATCGCCACGCGTTGAAGTCCTCCTCTCTCAACTCGAATAGGATCGAAGCAAAGATAGCATAATCCTCGATAAACCTGATGTATTATTTCAGACTGTCGAGGAACGACTGCATGGTCTTGATAGTTGTTGGTAAAGGTTGGTTGATCAGTGCTTGGAGATCTTTGGGGTGGACTTCCAATCCTTCTCTGGGTACTTGTTGGCCGAGGCGTGGCAAAGCGTTCACAAGGAAATTCCGATTGGGACTTGAATTGGCGATCGCACGGGTCGCACGCTCCGGTTAAGCCAAGAATGCTATGATTGGTGGATACAGGCCGGGACGGGTAGCTGGCCATAGCGTACCTAAACCCCAAGTGGACAGGATCGTACAGCCTGGGACGAGGCTATAGGGTGGTCACACCCGTTTTGATTACGCAATCCGTCATGAGACATGGCAAGACAAGACCCTCGATCTCACTGAAAGACCGCGATTTTAACCCATGATCGCAAGTCCGATCTCAGCTGCGATCCGCTAGTAGGTTCACGATCTACTAGTAGGATCACGGTCCTAGTAGGATCACGATCCACTAGCAAGATCACGATCCACTAGTAAGATTACGATCCGCTAGTAGGATCAATAGCCTAGGAGGATCACAATCCTAGTAGGATCACGATCCTAGTAGGATCACGATCCGCTAGCAGGATCATGGGGATATCTTGGGTGGGCCACAAGAAGATACAACTGCTGATATACTGGGTGTGGACCACACAAATGAGAGGGGACGAATTTCCTGGAAAGGCGACGCGTGGAATCTGGTTAGGATATACGGATAGGCACAGGGGTAGGGTTTAGGTTGGTTGGTTAACATTAAACAGAGTTCAAATTACTTCACAAGGCACACGTTATCTCTTCCGGGTAGGATATTTGGCCCCCCGTCGAATAAAGAGTCGCGCTACACGTCTACGCAAGTATCACACCTAAATTGTTTTGGACAGGTGTGTAAAAGAACTCTCAAGCAACGTCAACTGCGATCGGACGCAGCAAGACACGTAAAGGCAAGGCGCAAGATCGCGAGACGGCTCCAGTGGTCAGAAGGCTCGCGGATCAAGCAACCACATAGTGGACAAGGCGATCTCGTTGAGATCAGGGGAACTTATATCAGTACCCACAAGTACCCCGTGATCGCGTGAAGATGTCCGCACGATCACAACCCCATCCCAAACACGGTCAAGTATTCCTTCGACACGAGTCCACCTGGAAGAGTGCAACCCGCCCTACCGACGGGTACACAAGGTGAGGAAGGCAACACACACGGAATCGGAGTACCCCCTTCGTTAGTCGGTCGTCCGGGCGCCAGTGGAGAGTTGGGATTGACTCATAAAATGAGCGATCGCCACTCCACCACAGAGGTAGTCGACTCTTTGACATCCCCACGAGCTTTTAACTGCACTAATTGACAAATTCCAGTAGTCGTATACGTCCAAAAACCGTTCCACCTTGTCGCATTTCAAGATTCGGCGGGTATATGTATGTCATCTATGTACGATTGACGACCCAATATGGAGGGGACTGACTCTGTGTTTGGTTCCCCCGACGTAAAAAATCTTCTGGGCCATCCAATCTTGTCCCTGGAGGTATACGTAAGAACCCGTACAACGCGCCCAAAAGTCGCTGATAGATCTATGGTGCATTCTTGAGTCCGAATGGCATCGGCAGACATTTGAACAGTCCCAACGGTGTGAAAAAGGCTGAAATCAATCTTTCCCTCTCCGTCATGCTGTCCACCCAAAAACTACTTGCCATATCAAGAGAGCAGTGCCACAGCGCACTAATTTATTTTTCCAGTAACTCGTTCATCAGTAGCATGGGGTAGACCATGGTTAGGTCAAGTCGTTTACCAACCGGTAGTCAATGCACTACCTAATGTCTACCCCATTCTTCTTCACGATGATTACTATTGGGCTGGTCCACGCGATGTAGACAGTCGGATAATCTTCGCTGACTGCAGAACCTTCATTAGGTCGGCCACCTTTTCTTTGAACGCAGGGGCTATCTTTCGCACGTGTTGTGAAATCGGTCTCGCATTTCCCACGTCGATGTCGCATATGGCACCATGAGCGGCTGGTGGTAAGGCGTTTCCTATTCCTATTAGCAGATGTCGCTGCATCCATATGATTTGGTTAAATTGATCCACATCTTTAGGCGTGTTTCCATCCAAATCAGGGATCTGTCTGTCAATAACTTGATGCCTTCGGGCGAGGGGTCTACTTTTAATAATACTGCCCATCCTTGACTGATTTCTTCGGCCCAGAGTTCTCCGCTCTCAAACGTGCACACTTGGTCATCGGCTTGTGCTAGGTCCTCGTGTTTCCGTTCATGTTTAAAGACACCAGCCTACATAGACTGAGTGACCGTTGCTTCCATCGGCTGAGGGCCGGCGGCTTCTAGAGGTTAAGTGGCGGGGGTCGTTTCTTCGCATGTTGGTAATTCCTACACTGTCTGCTGTTGGGGAGAAACGTCCATCACCGGGGTGATCCGCTTCGGTAGCTGCAGAATATGTAATGAAGTATCATACTAGGGTTTGTCCACTAATGGCCCTCGTCTTCCCCCATCGGGTCCGATTGATGGCCGTTCTGGTCGGTGGTAGCTTCGTATGCCAAATTTTATCACTTAGCGTATCTTCGAGAGCCCACAGTGACGAACCTTAATTTCCTCAGCATTTAATCCTTCGCTAGTATTGTGCCAATCCTGGTGTCGTCATGTAGCTTTAGAAAATGTGTTCTGACATTAGTCACCTTCAATAATTGACATCGGCCTACCCCTCGGATCACTGTAGTAACCCACCGTTTTCCTCTTGTCACCCGTAGCACACTCTTTTCTAAGGTTGATCCTTTCAGGGGTACTTCCACATACCCTCCAACAGGTAATTGTGCGAATTGGCCTAGCTTCACGTAGGTCACTCTGCCACCGTATAGCATTCGTCGGCGGCCAGTTGTATGCGAACTTCACCAGGAGACATACTGATCAATTCCCCAGATCTAAACCGATACCAGCTGGGATCATGAAGTCCATCCAAAAAAAGCGCCTTGGCCTTTTAGAGGGCCGACCCATACCTGAAAGATATATACCAAGTTTCCGTTCAGGGTGATTTTACATCGAGTTCGCCCTTCTGTGGAATATATCGATTCCCCAATACTAACACATTCTTGTCTTGCACTTTCGTCAATCTGGCAACCTATCTTACGAGCTAAGGAGATATCCAAAATTGATATCTCGGGACCACTATCAAGCAACAAGTTTGCGCGATCGTTAATGACTTTTCCAGAGGCCTTGGCCTGCTTGAACCACTTCGAAGGGGCATGAGGTATCAATAGCCCCTAAATACTATTGGTAGTAGGTCCAATCTCATCACTGCATTTATCTAAGCGAAGCCATTAAAGTCATGAAGACAAGGAACACGAACCACTGAGTTGATCATACTTTTCGATATATTCCCAACCTTTTTAGCTGTGGTATCCTTCTAGCAACTCTTTTCCCGTGTAGTTCATATTTTTTCTTTAAAGATCTCCTCCACAATATGCAAAGACAAGACATTTAGAATGCTCGGCTCGAACCAGAATCAAATCTGGCATACGTTCTAGTTTATCATGTTCTCCTCCTTCTCCGGCAGCATCTCGGCGAGATAGGTCGGGTTGTACCACTGACAGATCAAGTTATAAAAACCTTCCATCTGGCACTTTCCAGCCTCGTGGGCCTCTTCACTTGTCTTTCAAACAAACAAACAACGATCCGTTGAGTGTCCATCTTCCCACAGCGGTCACACGTGAGTAATTTCCAGCAATCAAAATCTCCATGCTTTCGAGATCCACACTGAGCGCACTTCTGGTATTGAGCGGACGACGTCGGGCAAAATCCCTGGTCACCTTCATGGTGACGATGATGATCGGCCTCCCAAATCGGTCGACCCCTTGAGGTCTTCGCACCCGTGTCCTTCTGTCCTTCCATCGCCATCAATTGTGTTCAGCTCAAGAAATCATCTTTAGTTGAGCCGTCCAAGCTCAAATCGTCAGAACTCGACTCTTCTATGGTCGCTTGAACTGCATCAACCGACCGACTGTTTACTTCTCTTGGTAGGTCGGATAGTACGGGTGCCTTTTTTTGAAACTTGCTTGCTCCAAAGAAAACCTTACATCGTCGCGATCTCGTCCTCTGCCTGGCTCTCGGCACTTCTTCCAATTCGTCCACACCCGCCAGACGCAATATCGTGAGCTATTCCGCCATATTCGGGTCGTCCAAAGTCGTGTTGTAGTGTTCGACGTGTTTCTTTTTAGTACCTTTGGCGGTCCGTCCTTGATCCTAAAATTCGCCTTGAGTCCAATCACATTAAATCGGTACGAATAGTCCAAAGGTGACCCCATCTGAATTCTTCTTCGCATGGCAGTATTGGCGAGTAAGTGGCACTCCCAAACCGCAGAACTGCAATGGGAAATTGAATAGGAGATCCTTTTAGTTTGATCAAATCGAGCGACCCAGTTGGCAATACTAGTTCTGAGCTATTCCAGTTATCAATCAACCGAAGACAAGACACTTTTCATCTTCGGGCGCTTGATCTCTCGTGAACGCGGTTGTCATTGTGGTCACCTAACTTCGTACTCGCTCCTCGTCTTGATCTCTTCCGTGGAATTCCTTGAGGTCCGGTGTCACTGCAAGTTCAATGCGAGGGACCATGTTGGGCATTTTTCCTACTGTAGCTGAAGCCATCCTCGCTAGTGGTCTATCCAAGTTCATGTCGTCTGGGTTGTTATCACACGTACTGACTTAATCCATCTCCACGTCAGTCATAGTACGTTGTATACAAGCTTGCGTTCGGATTCACGGTGCTCGTTGAGACCCTGTTTCCTGCGCCCTTGTGCCTCTGCGGTCTCCCTTCCATCTTGGTATCCTCGTTGTACCTGGCGTTCCTGTAGAAATCGTGCCAACGCCGTGTCTAACTATGTCTACAAGTTACCTACCGAGTTGGTTGGCGCATCCCCCCCCAGCATCTTCGTCACGTGGTGGTGTAAAGTTTTGGTAGCGACCGTGCTGTATTCCCGATGCTGAAAATTCTCCCTATCAGGCGCTCGGATGTTTGGGTGTCCACGTGTCGCTGTTTCGTGCTCAAACTGATTGGTAGCTCCACCCCTTGCACAATCCTAGAGCATCGCTACTCCTGCGGTCCTAGTGGCATCCGGTCGTACTGGTCAAGAGCAGACGAACCGTGTGACGACCGCTCATCCGCGTATTGGATCCATGGCGGGAGAGTCGGTTTTGGGGGATGGCGCATCACCCTCGAGTTGTCGAGCTGTTTAAGTGGTCAGGGTTGAGCTTCGAAGTCTTAAGGCGTCATCTGGCTGTCGCGAGACGGCGTCGGTATTGGTTGCGATGGTTGTACGATGTTGTGTCTGGTGGTGGTCACAACTAGAATCGCCAATCGCTTGTGCAACTTCTCCAACATGCTCTTGATGCTGTTGTAACCTAGGTCGGTTAAAGTGCTTAGCTCGCACCTTCCTGCAGCCATAACGCCTCGCGGAGGATGACTACCAGCAAAGTGACCGCCTCGGTGAACGTCCAAGTCGTGGTAGGGGTGACGCCAGTCCCCCTAGCTGTCCAAGCAGCAGGATCTTAAATGTTTTCGAGACGGGGTCGCTTGTCAAGAGGGTTTCCAGCTTGCATCGGTGGTAGGCGATGATCACAGCATTGTCTAATCAGACTGGCGGTCCTGCTTGGGCAGGGCCCCCCGACTTCGTGTCCACCGGCGTCTTCGTCTTCGTTTTGTTTTGGCTTGGACTTGGCGACCGTCGGGTGCTTTGGTTTCGGGGACCATAGCTTTCTAGATTGCTTCGTCGGCCGATGATCCGACTCCATCGATGGTTCTGAGGTGTCGGGACCTATCAAATTGGTGTCGCCCGGCTCTTTCACACTAATCTTCTTCGGTTTGGACCTAACTACCAAAGGGGCTTGTTGTTTTAGGGGCCATAACGCTTTGTTTTTCACCGTTGGTTGATAGTCCACCAGTTCACGATAGGTATCATGAAACAAGGCGTCCTCAGCAAGGACATAGGTAGGGTGTTTAAATTTTCTGCAATAATTGAAACCCTGACCTTGTTGACCGGACCCCTCTCAAGACCCGGTTGGTCCTTCGACTCTTCGTTTTTGTCTTCTTGTGTCACTGGCGGTCGATCTTCCAGAGGTTTCATAAGCTTCGATTATATCGTGAACTTAACGTCATCTTCATCTTGAGACTCGATGTTAAATCCAGCGTCTTCCGAAGATCCGGGCACACGCACCATTGTGGTGGAGTGGGTTGTCAAAACGTTTGACAAGACCCCAAACCACTCACTGTGTTGGACTTCTGAATGTCAAAGGGGGTACCCCGATGCCGATTGCGGACCTTGACTCACCTTGTGAACCCGTCGGCTTGGTGGGTTTCACTCTTTGGAGCACTTGGTGATGATGTAGACGTCGGCCTTGATGGAGGTCGACCTGGGGGGGGGCAAGCGGACATGCTTCAGTAGGGATCCAATGTAGGCGGCCACTCGATCGACTCGGTCGAGAGTGATCTTACATAACCAGTTGTCTCAGGTGCTGGTGGCGCCTGGCCTTTGCTTGTATCAGGGGTGTTACCCGCCTGGCCTTTATGTGTCTTCTCCATTACCATTAGGGTACGGAGACAGCTTCCTATAGCTGGCTTGGGTTGGGGGGGAGGGCTACTCTACGAGCCAACAGGCCAATGTACTTCCTGGGGTTCTACTTACGCTTGTGTCTTACTGACATCTGTCTATTCGACGGGTGGGCCAAACAGATCCTTGGCCCGAACAGGTCGGTAGACTTACAAATTTCTTAGCGCACGACACGTTGTGCTACTTATATCTCAAATTGATCAGTATTTAATGTTATCCTACTCTTTAAACTCCTTTACTCTATTTTTGCCTCGCACCTGGGTTCGCAGTGATGAGTGGCTGGAAGCCACCAGACCTTGAGGTAGCGCGTCGACCTCTGAGTGACCAGGTCGGCTGATAGGTGGACAGGTCAGCCTACGGGGAACCGAGGTCCACCTTGGGCGACCAGGCCGACCGGCGAGTGGTTTGAGAACGATCCATATCGGTACCGTTTAACTGGTACAGCCGGTCGGTGTGACCCCGTTAGTGGTAGCCTTAACCACTCGTCACGGTTGGACCCAACGGCCAATCTTTTCTTGCAACTTTCAGTTCTCTGGTCCCTTTCCCGGCCGCGAGGTCTCATATCCATCCGGCTCCTCGACACTTAAGCCAATCATTTCCGAAACGTTGCTTCACCACACGGCCAACAAAATTATAGGATGCGGTGGGCCTGACCAAGTGCACTGGCGCTAAGCCATCCAAGCAGAAAATAAGTCAATGCTACTCCGCGGTGTAATACGTGCTACCAAGCTGCCCAATGGACAGCATGTAATTGGTACCAAGTGGGTATTTAAGATCAAGCGCAAAGCGGATGAAGATATCGAAAAGGACAAGTGGGGCCTAGTTGCCGAAGTCTTCAAGCAGAAGTGTGGCATTGACTACACGGAAAATTTCTCGTCCGTACTCAATAACGTGACAGAGCGCAAGGTGGCTCGAAATCGGGCCGACGCGAAAGAGCATCAGCGACGAGCAGGGTAAGCGTGCACGTCACGCTTACCTTGCTTGAGCCTCAAGGGTGCAGAGCGTGCTCTGAACTCGGCTCTTGGCGGCTCAAACATTTCTTTGAGCCGAGACTTCAAGATCTCCAACGACTCAAACACGTTTGGATCGTGAAGCTTGAGCCCTAAGGCCCAAGTCTTTTCTTGTCCTGTCAAATTTGACAGGGCGAAGGTGACTTGCATTTCGTCACCCTCGATGTGACGGGCTCTGGTGGCATCGTCTAACCCGACGAACCATCTCAAAAGAGAATCTTCGTTGGTTCCCTTGTATCTTGAGATACCAATCTTTAAGGTTTCGGGTCGACGCATGTGTGTCGGCCCACCCATCTACTGATGAGAGGCTTGCTGCTGTAACAAGACTATCTTCTGTCGTTTGACGGCAAGTTCCCCTTGTAGGAACTTATTGATAGCACCATGTTGCTGGTCTCTGCTTTGAGACTCCAACACAACACTGATGGCGGGTTCGCCCATGAGTACACTCATGCGGCCGACTACCTCCCATTTTGATTCACTCAGATACGAGTAGTAGCCTTCACGTGTGACGTAAAAGCTGTCGTCTTCTACGTCTAACATGTTCATGTTGGACGGACACTAAGTAGCCGTTGGACGGACTAAGAAGTGCTACCAGGTGTAACGGGGCATCCTTCGTTTGGGGTACCGCGAAACTTCACGTACACTAGTACGTGCAGAAGAAGTTAATCTACTCAACAACTAAGCTGAGTAAAGGGCAAAAAGATAATTGTATTTAGTACAGTTAAGCTATCAACATCACTTTAGTCGTTATCTAACTACATTAATCTACGCCGTCGTATGACGACAACCTGCTCACCAGTTATTGCGCGCGTCTAGCAGTGATTGGTGGTAATCTTGGTTGATATGTCTTATATCAACCAATTCTTGAGCAGCCCATGAAAATTATCCTAAAATGGGATAATATTCCTTCAATATTATCCATCTCGGATAATATTGGTAGAATATTGTCATGCTTGACAATATTCCAATCAACACCGTTTGGTGTCAACATCATGAAATGGGCTACCCGTTACCATACGTGCGTCTAGCAGCGATCAGTGGTAAGAATAAATCTCACTATCAGCACCATCCTAGGCCAAAAGTATCATTATCAGCACCAGTCCCAAAATCAGCACCAGCCAATAAACAACTTAGTGTAGATCACCTTAGATTTGTTTTAAAAACTGAACCTGTGACTATCGCTTTCTCAAGAAGTGCTAGATGGTTGGCGAATGCGATTTGCGATTCGACGCGACGTGCGATGCGTGTGCGGGACATGCGTGACGACAGAAACATGTGTGGTATGTTACATGATGTTGCGCATAGTCTGGTGAGGAACTGACGCAGAGTAAACCAGTGTGATGTACAACTTGCGATCTCGGGTCTTACGTTACAAGATTACGTACGGCATTGGCCCGATGTACGATCCCGCAAAAGTTTGAGGCCTTGGGGACGCTGGATCTGGAGACTTGCTTATGCTCAAGCTTTTTATCATGCTATTTAGGTCCCATACGATCGGATGGTGCGCATGATATGTTTATGCTGGAACAAACACTCGACTGGCTCGTGAATGAAAGGTAGAGCTTAAATTATGATGACGATTCGATAGCAGTTATCAAACACAATCAGATCTTGTAGGCAAGGTAGCTCACAAACTAACCTGACGCTATATTATGCTCTGTACTTGATGAATTATGCATGCAAGGACGCAGACGCGAGTCGGAAAGATTTATGCTTTGGATAGCTAGTGTCGCGGGATGTGGTCACGGCTGTGATGTCCAACAAGTCACTTCAGGTAATTTTAAATTGCGAAGCGTTGTGAATATCGCATATGCTAAGCTTACTAATTGTGTGTATGGTGTTTTGTATTTGTTGTCATTGTGGGAATGCTACCAGGTTAGCACAATTACTGAGTACGCAAAGCCGTTTTCGGACCAAGAAGCGGGAAGTACAAAGGTGATATCGATGAATTTGTACGTGGGCTTTTGTGGATTTTGTGAGCTTTTAAAAGGAACAAACCACTAAACGGCACTTTTACTCTTGAACAGAAAAATAAAACAATTACCTAGAGTGCTGAGCATGTGATGCTAATTTATGGACAAAAGCAATTGGATTAGAGCTGTTGCACGTGACATGTTTTTTCGGCTGCACGCTGGAGGTTTAATGCTGCATATACTGTGGTCTGTATTCTGTGTTTTGTAGGTTCTTGTGTGAACCAAAAAAGGGACAGTGGACTCAAGGTCACGTCTAGTGCTTCCTTCTGTAGTGCTGGACAATGTGGTGCGTCTACAGCACAGAATGACTAACCGCCGCGAAGTATCGTGCTTAAAGCTGCTCAGTCACGCGAATTCTTCGCGTTCGACGAAATCAGCCCTTGGTTACCAACCGATAGCGCTTTAAACAAGGACTATGATAATATAATGTCAACTTCAGCTACGATGTCGTAATCAGCTTGTAAGCTACACGTAAATCATATCGATTGTTTCGCTTAATGTAATCAAGATTGTTTCACTCTTACTCTTTGGGGTCGCATACAACACTGCTGAATCGTAATAACATAGCTGTGAAGCCATTTAATTTGTTGAGAAGATGGCTTGGCAATTGCCAGGCACACGTCGGCGTATATACCTTTTAGGTGGAAATGTAGTGCCCTGAAGCTGCACCCATCCGCTTTCTCTTTGACGAACGAACCTCCCATGGGCATCGATCCTGTGGGCACACATACGTCTTGCTATTGCCACCACTTTTTAAACCCTGCACTGCCAAATCTACTCAAAACAGTAGTCTTTCAAAACCCTGTCTGCAGCAACCTCGGACTGGAACATTTCTTCATGAGCCAAATTAGTTAACTTATAACTTACACCTAAATTAAACGCCATCCTTTCTGTTGACATCTTGATAATCTTGCTGTTGTTAAGCACTTAAACTCGTGGCGCACATTGCACGTTACGTTTCTTGTGTATGGGAGCACCAAGTAGTGTGATCTACACTGAATTTGTTATTGGCTGGTGCTGATTTTGGGACTGGTGCTGATAATGAGACTTTTGACCTAGGATGGTGCTGATAGTGAGATTAACTCTAGTGGTAATCTTGGTTAATATGTATTTTATCAACCGATTTTTGAGCAGCGCATGAATATTATCTTAAGGGAATAATTTTCCTTCATTGTTACCGATCTCGGGTAATACTGGCAGAAGACTGTTACGCTAGACAATCTCTCTATTGACACCGTTTGGTGTCAATATCATGTAACCGGCTACCCCGTTACACTAGTCGAGAAAATGCAGTCGTCTCCGTCGCGGTTGAACCCGTGTTCCCTGACCGCTACAGCTTGTAGCTGTCGACGCAGTGTTTGTCGTACTTCGGGTTTCGCTTGGTCGGCGATTGTTTCCTCGTGATTGTACCCCCAGCACATCACTCCTGATGAGTAATTATGCATCAGTTCATAACGTTGAATCATATTTCGAGTTCAGAAGCCCTCCTAGTACCAAAGTTATCATTGCTCGGACAGAACAAATAAAGCTGGTCGACCGTCCGGTACGTGCGACAGATACCTTGCTTTAGCCGTGTCGTGCTAAGTAGACGCGAGGGTGTTTACTCATAAGTTTGCTCTCAGGGCGTGGAATTATGGCCCGAAGTGGTCGTCACGAATCAAGAGTTGTCAGGCTGTCTGGGGATGGGGCGGTTCGAAAGACTAAAACCTAGTAAAATTGCGGTACCTGGAAGTGCCTATCGCAATACAACGAGTCGCTTCGACTGCCCGTAGAGAGATGATCATTTGTACTGCCAGTCATAATCTATGAAACGCTGGACACAGACTCATGAGTCAGTGCACTCGACAGTACATGACTTCAATCGTTGCCCGGCTGCTTCCCTCACGGCGCCCGTACGGGTCAAACGCTCCAGTCCACAACATTGGATCCCCATGCGACACACCTTCCGGAAGAAATCGATGTGCCCTAACGATGTTCTGTCTCTCTGATCGTGCAAGCACCACCCACAGCAAAACACTGAGCCCTTTCGCCTTCATTGTTTCCCGCTGCAACCTCCTTCGGCAAAACAACCATCTCCCCCGTCGTTCTTCCTATGCTCCCTCCCCTCCGTCTGTGCTATCTCTCACCGCAGCTCTCTCCCGGTTCTACTCGGAATGAAAAAACCGCACGGACGAAAAATAAATCAACTACCCGGAACCCCTTTCCCCATTATTTCCAGTAGACGCCATGACGCTGTGTGTTGTGGGGGGAAGTCTGGTCCCTGGCCGTCTCAAGCAGCCTCCTTCGCCCTCCATTGCCGCTCGACACCACTCTATTATCCATCACAGACCGTCCTTGCGGTAGGGTACTCTCCATTCGTCCATGGGGAGCTCCTGCTCGTGCTCGCGCGACCACAGCCGCGTCTTATCGTCCGTCACACCCCGTCACAAGTGCCAGCTGACTGATCACTTGCGTCATTGCAGCTCGTTGACCGACACGCACTCGTCCATGTGCGTTCGGGTGCAGGTCCGACCGCAGGATCGATGTCAATGTGTTGCGACAATACCATCGGCCCCAGCAGCCCCAGAGGAGCAGAGACCGAGTCCAGCCTGGACTCGAACCTTCGACGAAGAGCTGCCAAGTCCTTTTGTCCGGGACTACGCTGCAGTGTCGACTCAGAACTGTCAATTCCGGAAGCATATGGAAGACGCGTGTGTTGCCATCCTCAAGTTCAGAGCTTTTCCAGACGATCCGGCCGTGAGCTCTTTCTTTGGTGTGTACGACGGTCACGGCGGAGACTTTTGTGCCAAGTACGCGGCGAAACACTTTCACTGGAAACTCGCAGAGCTCATGCAGGTCAAGCACGACACAACGAAGGGCAGACGCCAATCGCTTGAAGGCAAGAGTAACCGCAACCGGAGTGATGAAACGACCTCTAGCTGCAGCGACAAAAGCTCTGACGTTAGCGTCGACGTCTTAAGAAACGAAGAGGTCGAGAGCTGCTACGTTGAGGCCTTCGCAGCCCTCGACGAGGAGCTGCAGGACTTTGACGAGTCGTCTGACAGCGGATCGACCGCTGTCACGTGTCTCATCCGTCGATTCAATGGCCGGACGACCTTTTACGTTGCAAATGTTGGTGACTCCCGTGCCATTTTCTGCTGCGACGGCCAGACGTTGCGGTTATCGGTCGACCACAAGGCCACAAACCAAGATGAGGTGGAGCGGATACGTGCGCTCAATGGCATTATCGTTAATAAGCGTGTGGCCGGGTCCATATCAGTCACTCGGGCGCTCGGCCAGGCCGACGAGAAGAAGTTCATTACGAGTGCACCGCACATTGTGTCCTTAGAAATCGCGTCCGATGACGCGATCCTTATGCTAGTAAGCGACGGCATTACGGACGTCTTTCGGGACGAGGAGCTGACGGAGTTTGTGGCCAAGCATCTCGCTGAGGGCGAGAAGTCGGTCACGATAGGCAACAAGTTGCTCGACGAAGCCAAAGCACAAGGATCCACGGACAATATGACGGCAGTGATCATTTGTTTCGGGGAAAGGAGGTCGTGATCCATGTAGGAACAAGGCACGATCCATAGAGAAGGCATAGAGGGCTAGCAGGAAGACTTCTTGAGCCACTAATTATTGATCAGAAACGAGTTCATGACATATTGTACAGTATCTGGTTACTAAATAGGACTGTCGACGGGCACGCACACGTGACAACCAGAACTCTATGGATCGAAGAGTACAGAGCATGACTGGAGACCGCACTCGAGTTACAAGTCGAGAGAACGAGGCTCCGTGCATGCCGGTGACGTGCGTCGGAACGTGAGCACCAGCGGTTTTGGAGCAAATTGCATGACTTGGCACATCTTCTTGAACCCCAAGCGGAAAACGTCGTGGTGGTTGATCGTCAACAGCTGATCGCCCACACTCACTATGCCGTACTTTCCAGTGCCACCGCGACCTGCTACGCCGGACTCGTTCATGGCCGTGACAACTGGGTAGGACTTGCCGTTTTCAGGTTTCAAGCTCATTCCAAGCGGCCCATCCTCTTCTCTCCAAATGACGTAGCTCAAGGACCGCTCGAGTCGCTCTCGACTTTTTTGTAGATCTGTGCGTGTGATCGAGGAAAGCCGTCGCGGTCTCGTCGTAAGGCTCTGTAACTCGTGCGAAGCAGGTCTTCGGAACCTCAGCACGGCCGGCCTCACGCCGCTATCGAGAATCTGCATGACCGCTTTGAACGGCACAGCGTTGCGTTTCGTGCTGCGCTCGTTGATAGCAATGAGGTAATCACCTTCACGGAGGTTCCACATCCCAGGCAATGAGTCGTTGCCCTCGGCCACTTCAACACATGGGTAGCCCGTGATTCCACACGAAATGAAGCCAAGAGAGCCAAGACTTGAGCCGTACCAGAGCAGGATCTCGTACTGCAAATGGTCCTCGTCCAACTCTTGCGGCACGGACAGTGCGTCCATTGAAGACGTGGTCGAAGTTGTGTGCTCGGTTGATGTGCAGCTGCATTGTCGCAGCTTGAGGTGATACCGCAGGAATATCTGGATCTTGTGCGCAGCATCCTCCTTGGAAACCGCTTCAGTGAGCAACTTGTTGAAAGACGGCGGTGCCGGGGTCACGCACTTGATGCAATTGTCACTATCCTGCGGCTGCTCTTCACGCATGTTCGAGCTCGCGGACTCGATCGTTTGAGTCGAGAGAACGTTTTCCAGGTTGCGCATCAGCGTCTTATCGACAACCATCGAGGTCCTTGAGCAACGAATGTTGTCGGTGAACAAAGGTGACGACTCGAACCACAAGCGGCCGCTGCTTACTTGTCAAACACCCGAGGATAAGCGAGATTGAGCTATGAGTAAGCAAATGTGGGGTGACGCGCTGGTGACGTAAATAAACTACAGCCAGGAAAGCTCAATTCTCTGTGGGGAGCTCACAGTCAACGGGTTATTTGGGATGAGGGGTACATACGGGACGTTACGAGCTGTGCGTCGAATTCCTCGACAGTCCACCGCATTTTCTCAGCAGCTTTTGCCAAGATGGAAGACAATTCAAGCAGCAAACCTTCGGCTATATGAAGGTGAACTTTTTCGACAGCTTGTGCTCGAACCGTGTCGTTCAGCAGCAGAAACTGTGGCATCGCATGCGCATACGTTGATGTGGCATCATACAACTATGTTAATACCCTTGCAAGGCGGCACCAGTCTCTCGTTTAACTCTATGGATCCTGATATAAGGAATCACGTCAGCAAGAAGCTGGGTGGGTAAGTTACTTTGCCGTGATAAACAAACAAACGTTTGCGTAGGCACGCCAGCCTGTTCCTGTATTGGCACGGTTGACGACATCGCGTCCATTGAGGATGCAATGGGCATGCCAACAGATCGGCCCTCGCGGGCACGCAAGCAGCTTGTTTATGCCCGTACGAATACTCACGCTCTCGCGAGCACACAAGCAGCTTGTTCATGTTGCATTTATAATGAGACTGTCGGCACTCACGTTTAGCAGTGACCGACAGCTATTGCGATATTGGCTTACGCCGATAAATTCCATTACGTTCGGTGCAAGTATTGACTGACGTGCATGGCACGATCTGAGTGCGTGTTTCGTTACTCGGCGGTCTACTGCCACCCGTTTACGCGTACGAGTTTCAGCATAAATATTGATGCTACCAGTGAATATGACCGCGCCTGACCCGAGACCGATGAACGCAATCGACGGTTGCCAGCGTGGAGACAGGCCAATCTACTACTTGTGACATACCGACGACGAACGTTCATCCATCTCGAAAAACGTGCCCTGTTTGCTCATCTTGACATGTGGAACGAGTCCGGCGAGTTATCCCCGAATGGGCTACAACCGTCACGACGTAACTAAGGGGCTTTGTTGCGAGTTTGAGAACTTGCGATAGATGCTTGCAACTCACGCTGTAGGCATCAATACTTGTCGAATCGTTCAAACACGTGCTCACTATCTGCATAGCGACGAGTAATACCGCTGTGCTTCTGTTTAAATACTATCGGACGAGCAGCTTTTCGCGTTATGAACAAGAGATCAAGCAGTCCCTTGCTCTCGCACCCGGATAATGTACGGTTTAAACGCCAGCCGCATGCGATACCAACACGCTCGAGCAACTCTCTCCATTCGTATTTTTTATTGTGTCGGGATGCGCCGTTAACATTTTTCACACTCGGTCTACAGATGCAGCGAATACGACGGTGTGGCGTGTGAAAGCTGCATCCATTTGCTTTTACAAAAAATGACATCATCGGGCACTTCACATAACGGTGGTTATTGGTCACACGTTATGTCTGTGGAAGGTTGCCAGTGGCATCAGGACAACACACCACTTTGCAAACAGCAGAGGCAAGACACAATCTGCAACACGCGGGTGGCATACCCTCGAAACACGGATGGCGTACCTTGCAACTACTAGTCTGCTCTTCATAAATATCAAGCTAGCATTGACGCTTCATATTAATCGATTGCTTGTTCTCGTTAGCATCGTGGCTCAATTTGTAGTCTTCACGAACCCGGTTTGAAGTCGACAGCGGGGATGTTAGGACGGAGCCCTATTCCCAATTTATTTTCCAATCGCTGATCGGCATTAGAAAATGATTTTGGGACCAGGGCTCCGTCCCACAACGTCCCATTCTGCGGGATCCTGCATTCCATCCCGCGCGAAACGGGAAGGGGTCGGTCCCATCCTGCGCGTCCTGCACATCCCGCATTCTGTAATTATCTATGTAAATAACGTCAAGATCTCCCTAATTTTCTACGATCAAAAAAAATTAAATGGGAATCAAGAGGGCACAAAGTGAAAGTGTCATCTATTTTACATGCATTGATCGTCAAATTCAGTATTCATTGTCATTAATTAATCTTTCCGCCAAGTCTTGCATCTAGGCGTTATTGTTGCTTGGTTGGTCCCTAGCGACGACCCGAGGAACACCCTTAGCCTACTGGGGCCTCGCGACTTCAATCTTTGGCAAAGGTGAGTTTCTTTTCGTAGTAACTCGATTTCTCGAAAGCGTCGTTAAGTAGACTATTCTACCAAACGTCAAAATCGTCTACGAGCAATCGAAAAGCTATAATGTTTTGGCCAAGATCATGCTTCAAGATTTTGCTGCTCATCAGAACTCTACTGCGTTGATGTTGATGCGGTAAACCTTCGTTATTTCGTTCCCACCACATTTAAAAAAGCCATTCTTGCATGAGTCTACCATCAGCAGCTCCGGTTGGGATTGAGTGGATAAGGCATTGAGCTTCTACCCTTATTGTAGCAGGTCAGCATTTATCACATTGAGAAGTATTTTACCGTCTAACTATTCTCATTCGTAAGTACCCTCAGCGCATATAGAGGCGACTATGCAGATATGGTCGTAACGAAATGCATCTAGCGTAAAATGATCTCGTCCCGCAGTATCCTACGTCCCATCCTGTCCTGTGCAAGATGGGACGCGCGATAGCTCTATCCCGCCCCATCCTGCGCGGGGCGGAACCCAACCTGGGATCACGTCGTTCGATGCTTTCACACCTAACAATGGCTTGAATCACAAAGATGCATTTATCTACCTGATCCCACACGCAATAGTTGAATCGAAGGGCATCAATGATCTGCTCAAGTCCATTCAGCGATCCGGTCTCTACAATTTCAGCGAGTTGGGATATGTCTGTCTGCTCACTATTCCTCTGCTGTTACGTCAGACTGGACCGATGGTTGATACTTCTGACTCCACATCGACACATCGCAACTTTCGAATTCGAGTCGCTCAGTCGACTGACGTGTCACTATAAAAATGAGATAAAATAAAATAAAATCCAGACGCAGTACCGTGAAGAACAGCCTCTTCCTTTTGTCGCTCACAGTTCGACGGCCAGAGATCCAGAGGGGAGGAGAAGCCAAGGCCTTAAAGCGACGATGTTCCAGACCAAGTGCGTGCAGCTGCGTCCACTACACACTAACGAAGGCTTCCACTGACATCATTCGTGTCTTCCTCTCATGCTCACAGCACTGAGTATGACCGAGGCGTGAATACGTTCTCGCCTGAGGGGCGACTTTTCCAAGTCGAGTACGCCATCGAGGCCATTAAAGTGCGTCTATCCGTCTGTCAGCTCACTCAATGAGTAAAGACCGGATTCCATTGACGTCCCGTTTCCTCTTATTCGTGTGTTATTGATGTAGATGGGCACTACCGCTATTGGTATCCGCTCCAAGGAGGGGGTCGTGCTTGCTGTGGAGAAGCGACTGACGTCGCCTCTACTGGAGCCGAGCAGGTCAGTGACTGAATAAGGTTTCAGTGATAACTCTATGGAGTTGTCAACAAAATTGACATGTCATATAGTAGAAGCACTAATAGTGCTCGTTGTCTGTCGTGGTGGAATGAATGTGTACGGGCAGTATTGAAAAGATCATGGAAGTGGACCGTCACGTGGGTGCCGCCATGAGCGGTATCACTGCTGACGCACAGACGCTGATCGACCACGCACGTGTTGAAGCCACGAACCACTGGTTCTCGTACAATGAGCCTGTGCGGGTGCAAGCCCTGACGCAGTCCATTTGTGACTTGGCCTTGAGCTTCGGCGAAGGCTCGGACGAGAACAACCACAAACAGAAGATGAGCCGTCCGTTTGGTGTGGCACTACTGCTCGCTGGCGTGGATGAGTCGGGCCCGCAGCTTTTCTTCTCGGAACCTTCCGGCACGTACTGGCCTGTAAAGGCCCACGCTATCGGCTCTGGAGCGGAAGGTGCTTTCAGCAACCTCAAGGAAAGCTATACGGAGGAGCTGACGATGCAGGAGGCAGAGACACTCGCCATTAGCACTCTCAAGCAGCATATGGAGGAGAAACTCACTAGCATTAACGTGGAACTGGCGATTGTCACGCGCGAAAAAGGCTTCCACGTCTGCTCTGCGGAAGAGCTCGAGGTCGTGATCGGTCGGCTGTAGACACGCATTTCCAAACGAGGTTGTGAGCATCGGCAGGGTCGAACCCACCGCGTGTGGAGTGCATCACCAGCAGTAACATGAATGAGCGACGACTACGACCCTCACTTGCATTATTTTTTTGCGTTGTGGTTCTAGCAGTAAGTGCGGCGGACTGCAATAGCACTTCGCAAAAGCATTTTGTAGCCACAGGCGCATGTGAGCAAGTAGTAAAATGCTTAGTAACACGTGCAGCCACAATACCGCTGCTCTGATGCTATACGCAGGCTATGGTCAATCAGATTGAAAGTAGCTGAACCACATACACTTACAATAGGCGATATGTACCGGACACTGCACCCAGTCATCGCTTATGCTGCCCTTCATAACCACGACCTGCTGTGTCGCCCGTCCACAAAAGCCGCTGCATCATCAAGCACGCTTGTGCCCATCTGTCCATGCAAAGCGTCTCACTCTCAAAAACGGACTACATCCTTTTCATCAGCAATCGAGTCCGAGCGCTCGCTGCCAGATCGGCTGCTGCCCGTCGAACTTTGGCCAGCAGTGAAGCTGTGGAGCTTGGAGATGATCATGTCGAGAGCAACCGAGTTGACGCCGTGTGGTATGATGATGTCCGCCACCCGCTTCGATTGCTCCACGAACATCATGTGCATGGGCCGCACCGTCTTCATATACTGATCCATCACCGACGCAGCCGTGCGACCACGCTCGTTCATGTCGCGGTGCATGCGCCGCACGAGACGAATGTCTGCAGCAGTTTCGACAAATATCTTGATGTCCATGAGGTCTGCAAGTTCCTGGTCGGCAAATATCAAGATCCCCTCGACCAGCACGACGCTGTTGGGCTTCATACAAGCTGTCGCTTTGCAGCGCGAGTGGGTGCTGAAATCGTAGACGGGCACGTCCACGATCTTGCCAGCACGCAGCTTTCTCAAGTGGGTAATCATAAGATCCGTCTCGAGTGCGTCTGGGTGGTCAAAGTTGTGTTTGGCACGCTGTTCCATCGTGAGATGAGCCAAGTCCTTGTAGTAGTAATCGTGCGAGAGGTACGACACGCGATCAGCACCAAACTCGGCCATGATGGCGCGCGAGAGCGTCGTCTTGCCGGACCCGGAGCCTCCACACACTCCAACGACGAGTATCTGGTTTCCCTCTTCGTTCAGTAGCGGACTCGAGCGTCCGGGTCGGAAACTGCTGCTCGAGTCCGTCGACTTGTTGATGTAGACAATGTCCTTGACCAGCTCTAGTTCGCTCTGGGAAATCACGAGCGGCTGCTGCAGAGCAAACTGCTGCCGCTTGCGACGCTCCGAGCGCGTGCGAGTGACAGCCATGGCCGCTATCATGGCCACACACAGAGCCACTACTTCAAGGAGTCGCGTCGGGACCATCATGAAAAGGCGCAGAGAGGCGACGGGTAATAGCGAAATGAAGTGCGTAGGGAGTGTAGCCAAATGTTTTCCACCAATCGAGAGACAGATCAGCACGACTGGACGATCACGATCGTCACGGGTGTGTCGCGTCTGTCAGCGGTCGTGTAAATGGAGCAGAACGGATACTGGGTAACGAAATGTGAAGCGACAACAAGTCAGCGAGTAACCGGCTACTTCAAGTGGATACGTGATACTTCTGGGCATCAGACAGGTTCTCTACACACCAATAGCGTCACTGCTTGTTGCCACCTGTATATCTTTCCTCTACATGCGCTCACTGGCAGCCCGCGACCGAGTCGATAAGAATCGGGTAGCCCGAGTCAAGAGGGACGTTTGAGTCGCGCACGGCTCGGCAGATGGCTGGGATGTCCGTCTGTAGGTCCAGAAAATCTGACAGAAAGACCAGTAGCTGGAAGTCGCTGATGCGCTTTACGTACGGCTCGTTGCGGTACTTCTGCAGCTGAGCCTTGAGCGCCTCGCGGTTGCGATACGAACCTTCTCGGTTGAGCTTTGGAAACTCGCACCGCAGCGGAGACTCGTGCGGCAGCACGGGCACCACGCACAGGAAAAAGTTGTTGTCCACCTCACTTGCCGGCTTGGCCTCCACAAGAGCTGTGAATGTGTTATTGACCGCGCACGCCTTTGGATTTTTCTCGCTTTCCAGCAGCGCACCAGCTGCAAACATCTCGACACACAAATCGCTGACCTGAAAGGCCTCAAAGACTGCCTGGCCTTCCTTGTCGAGCGTCACCTTCAGCGTGAGGAACAACGAGCTCTTGCCGCCAGCATCGGCTTGTAGCTGTGCCGCCAGTAGAATCTCACGAGCCGAGAAGTGGAAGTCGTCGTCTTTTCGCGGAGGGTGCGAGAACACCCAGCCGACTTTTTCGTAGCCAAGAGCTTCAGCCACAGCGTCAACTTTGTCTGCATTCGGGTCATCGAGCACTTCAAAGCCGTACGGATTGCCCTCTTGCGGCGGCTCGTAAATAAAGTCCACGGTCACGTCCTTGGTTTCAACATCCACGGAGCCATAGAGCCAGCCACAGCGTGATTGCTGGAAGGCAAACTGACGCAAATAGGCCTGGAAATCCTTGCAGCTCGCGCCATCCAGATGCACCTTTGCCACGTGCGGCTCCTTCTGCGCACTGATCTTGAACTCAAACTGCGCGTCCATGCGCATAAACTCGTCCAGCGTCCAGTACATCTTCATGTCCCGCAAGGACTTCATGCCCGGGCGGAACGACTGTTTCTCAGCGCGGTCGCTGTACGTCACACGCGTGAGTGTGCCGTCTGCATTGACCTTGGTCCCTACTGCGCCTCCAGTTCCCACTGTTTGTCCCTCGTAGTTCAGGAAGAGCATGTCGCCGTGGCCCACGCGGAGCTCCCGTAGCGTCTGTGTGTCGGTGGTCTTTTGCGTCTGCAGGAGGTCCAGCGTCAGCTCCTGATGCTGCGGAGCAATCGCGTGCTGGTCAAAGATCCAGCGCTTGATGCATGCGATGGTGGACGACGGCGTCAGGTCCCCCACGCGCCACGTCCCGTTCTTCGAACGCACCCGCACGAGCATCCGTGACTCGCAGTCCTTTGACTTGTGGCGTCAGGTCTGGAAAAGGAGATATCCCCATTTCAGATCGTACCTAGTGGAAGACCCACGTGAAGTTGAAGTGACAAACGCGGTTATTTATGTGCGGGACAGGGTGAACGGAGACGATGCCATGTTCAAATTTAAAGGCCTCACTTGCTCTTGTTCAGTCTCTCCAACCGTAGCCGCGTCGAGTACCCACTCACCCATGACTTCGCACAGCAAGAGAAGATACGCGGAGATCGAAAAGCGCAACCTTGGCAACTGGAACTGAGTAGCACCCACGAACCAGGTACTAATCTAACAGTCTAGTCTATCAAATCGATATTCATCGGTAATTGGCGTCGCTAACCCGATTGTGCAGCTGAGCCTCCGAAGCCGACTCTAGGCAAGCGACAGCCAGCTAAAGCTTGCGCTTAGTCCACCAAGATCGTCTTGATGTCGTCACGTTTAGCATTCGGGGCCGCGTATTCCTTCCACGCCTCCTTTTTCGTGTGCGCCGTGAGGTGGTGTTCAAGAACCTGCAGCATCATCTCCTTGTCAAACGCCGACGTCGGCGAGCTGTATGCAGCAGCCTGGAAGGCAATCACAAGCTTCGACAGCTCACGACCTGAGAAACCCTTTGTACGGGCGGCCAAGTCCTCAAAGTCCGAATCTTCAATTTCCTCCACATAAATCTTCTTAGCACGCGAGTTCTTGGGAGCACGGATATAGTCTTCGAAGTACTGCTTCAGTATGCGCACACGCTCATCAAAGCCAGGCAAACGGAACTCCACCATCTCATCAATGCGATCATTGATGGCCCAGTCAAACTGCTCTGGCTGGTTGCTTGCAAAGACAACCATAAACTTGTCGCTTGCCTCACCTGTGCGGTACAGGAAGGCGTTCAGCGCATTACGCATGTCTTCACTCATGACAGTATTGCTACGTTTCTGGAGAAACGCATCAGCTTCGTCAACGAACAGCAGCAACCCACGACGGCTGTGCGATGCCCAGTCAAACAGCTTGTGGATCTCCGTCACGCCTTCGCGGCCCAGCGGGGCAACATCACCACCCGTGAGAATAGCATACTCCAGACCAGAGTGACGCGCCAACGCTTTGGCAAACAGCGTCTTACCCGTACCCGGCGGGCCGTGCAACAGCAAGTGACGGAACGGCGCACGGTTCTTCTTCGTGTTGAACGTGGACACAGCAACGCTGCGAAGACGCTCGTCCAGCTTGGGCTCAAGCACGACGCCTTCCAATGCATCCGTCGGCTTCTGTAGACGCAGCGCACGCTTAATGGACGGGATAGGATTCGCCAACACCTGTGCAGCCGAGCGGCGCGAAGTTTCACGCACTAGCGACGGCTTTCCCATACGCGCCTCAACGTACTTGCCTGCAACACGAGTTGAGACCTTGGCCGTGTAAATTCCAGCAGCAAGAGCTGTCAAAGAGACAACCGTGGCAGTGAGTTTCTCCTTGTCATCGACAAAGGACATGACACCAGAGCCGATAGTATTGCCCGCCAGCTTGATCCCTTCCATGACCGTCTCACGGTACTCCTTCGCACGCACACGGGCCTCTTCCAGATGCAGATCATGGTTAAGACGCTCCTGCTTGATACGTCCTTCTGTCTCCGCCGCCACTTTGGCCATCTCTGTCCTCTGACGCAGTTCAGCTTCATAGTCGAGCGTTTTGCGACGTGAAGCTTCCTGACGAGCCAGGATCTCCTCCTGCTTCTTGAGCTCCTGCTCCTTCATGTACTTCTGCGCGGCCAATTGGTCTGCATACTGCTTGCGCTTGAGCTGGTCCTGATACTGCGCACGCTGTTGGTGCTGACGCGTCTCTTCTTCGAGCGTTTTGCGGCGCTCTTCGCCCTCTTTCTGCACCCGCACGATCTCGTACTGTTTGTACAGAGCCTCGTTCTCCTTGATCTTCGCCTGACTCTCAATCTGCTTGGTCCGCTCCGTCTCTTTGGCCAAATTGAACGCGTCCTTGGCGTGACGAGAGTTCTCAAGTTCTCGAGCGGCTTTGGCGGCCCGTTCCAGACCGGACGGGTCGAACGAGTAGCCGTTGCCAGGTCCACTGTTGCTTCCACTGCTGGTCTTGGGCTGCGGGAGCGTGTTCGAGGCTGAGTCCGATGCCTCTGGTGCAGGTGCTCTACTGCGGTTGGAACCGCTTCCGAATCCGCTGAACATGACGCAGACGTCGAGGCGAAGGAGCGATCGGGAGGTGGTCGACGAGGGAAAAGGAGTATGAAATGGACTGGATGGTGTAGCTGATACGCGTACTTAGTCGAATGTGACCATCACTCCGGCCCCCCCCCTGTTGTCATACATGCGCAATTAATTGAAAATGGATCAAATTCAAGCGACGGTTGCAGTTGACGGTCGACGACGCCAAAGGCGCTGCAAGAGACGTGATCGAGACCGCGCAGAAGGCGGTGAGGAACAAAGCGAGTGAATCACGCGTTGCAGTGAACGAAAAGGCACGTGGTATAGGGAACAAGTTACTGCAGAATGTCCGCAGCAATCAGGAACGCGCCGCCCACCAATTCCGAGCGAATGTAGAGCTACTGCAACGATCCGTCAGTAACTCTGCTAGTGACTTGACAGATCGTCTGCGGTCGAAAGCAGTCGAGGCCACTAGTGCTGCGCATGATCGTGCCCGTTCCTCTGTCTCCGAGAGCACTGCAAAGCTCAAACGCATGTCGTCATCCGTGGTGGAAGTGGTAGACGCACGTGCGAGGGCTCGTCGAGTCAGGAACAAGCTCATGATGCTTGGCGCTGTGGGCATCTTCCTCTACGGGTTTGGTTCGGCCGTACCTCATGCTGTAGCGAAGTATGCACTGGGAAGGGCAAAGATCGAGGAAGAGACCACAGAGACGGATGTCGCTGCTGTACAAAAGTGACGCAGATATACAACGTGGAGCTGAGTGGGCAATAAGTCTGAGCACCTACTCAGCAATGAGCGGCATGAATGGATTGCCTGCACTTTGGTTTCCGAGGCTCGCTGTTCGCCTTCGTTATGGCAGCACTTAACGAGGTTTTAGGACCCGCTTTCGCTACCCGCCCCTTGCTATACTTTTGGATTGTCAATCAGTTGTACTATGAAATTTCTTGCAGCTGCCTCGCCTTGATTCTTCCTTCTTGCTTCAGAGGCTTATCGTGTTTCTGGTATTCGTCGGTACTGTGTCATCATTATCCTGTTAGCTGCTACCTTCTTGTTACAAACAGGGCTCTGGTTTCGTAAATCAGAAGCTGTCGCATTGGCGGGTCTGTGAAGTAACCGCAAAGTAAGTGAGCTGCTCGCTCCGAAAGTAGCAAACCAAGTGTAGCCACTGCGTGTATCACTTGAATTTAGGCGCAAGGTGGGACCTTTTTCCAGCGCCAATCACCGACAGCGAGTTGTGGTATGCCACATTGGACACGGCGCGATGGTCGCGACGACGGCAGACCTGGTGGTCAACGGGAGCATGGCACAGGCGCTGGACGTGTGTAGACGCCTGCTGCGTACGGGCAGCAGCGTGCAATGCGTGGAGACAGCGCAGCTCGTACTGGAGCGACTGCGTAGTGGTGGCACCGATGATTCGAGTGACGATGTGAACGCGCTGCTGCGGCTGCTCGGCAACTACGTGACGCCCACGCGGGAGCTGACTGAGGAGATTCTTTCACTGCTGCTCTTTTGTGATCATCGTGTGCTGCTGGTCCATCACTTGCCCAAGGTGGGGCGCAGTATTTGAAATTGAGTCGTGCTTACGATTATCGATACTTATTTTGTTGCATTGTCTTGTGTCTTCGCTGCGTCATAGTTGACGTACCAGTCGAAAGAGTGTATGGAGCTAGTGGTGCAAGCTTATTTGGAGCTCCTGGCGACGGACCGGTCCTCGTTGGTGCCGGTGCTGGGATCTCTGGCGGAAATGCCATTGGATACCAGTGAAAAGAACACGGTAGTAGAGGCAACGCAGTCACTGTTGGATGCGGCGGAAGAGAGTGACATACCTGCAGTGGTGCAGAGTTTACTGTCTATGGTGACAAAATTGTCGGCTCCGAAGGCGCTCGGTCGACTTCGAACCGAGTGCAACCGCATTCAGTCAGGTACGTTATCCCTCACGATGGAAGTGATTGGACGCTTTGCAAGTGCGGGTTCGGTGGCACTAGCAGCATTGCTCCGCCTGATCCGACACGTCGAACCGCTGACAACGTTTGACATCCTCTCGCTGACTCTCGTGATGGGCAAGTCGGCTGAAAATGAGGTATGTTTTCTGTAGCTTTCAGTGAGGGCTGGTTTTTTGTATGTTTGAACTTGATGCCTTTCTTATTCTTACATCCAATTGTGTCGTAGTTAGCTGTACGAACTACAACGTCTATTGCGCAAAGTGGCCGGATATACGGCCGATTGATGCGCGAAGCCGCTATGATGCTTGTGAGACCAGAATGGACCTATCTGCTTCCTTCATTCGTCCAGTTTTGTAGCTGTCTTCTTGCAACCTGTTTCCGCGCTTCTACTCGGGTCACGCTGGCTTCGAATTTGATCAGCAGCTCTGTCGACTCGTTCATTGTTCTTATCGAGACCGCCAGTATTGTGCACGAAGAGGTAAGATCTAAATCGCCAGAGCGTTGCCCCGTGATCTAACTCTGTCCACCGTACAATTCTTGGCACGCAACAGGCTTTGATTCTCTTACTGAAAATTGCAAGCCAACCTAAGAAGTTATTGCTACTCGCTAACGCTGATTCAGTGCAACGTACTCGAAGCACTCTTTGTTGGAATGTGGCGGAAGCAATTGCACTGCGGTTATTAGAACTTGCCCGGAGGAATGCAGGTGCACTGGCATCGTCATCACACTTATTCCTTGACCACCTTCATGGAATTGCTTCTGCTACGACTGTTGCCGAAAGGTATCCGTCACATATTCTCGATCTACTCTGTTCGACCATGGCGTTATTGACGAAGAAGGAACGGGGCATTTATTCACTGCTGATGATCACTATTCAAAAACAACTTGTGACGCGGGTAGGAGCTTTTGGTTTGCCTCATGACCAGCAATCATTTCGACTCCAAAGTGGTCGATCTCTACAGAGTCGTGCCAGTGCCGTGGAGGTAAAACAACTGATGGCGGTCTTGCTTGCTGGACATCTCCTTAAAAACCAAGTTGTCATAGAGTCTCGCGACCGGAAAACACTAGCAAACTGGATGTTGCGTCTTTTGGCTTCTGCAAATCGTGATGAGACGCTGCTGCATGTGTTGGAATTCGTGCGAGACGAAATGAATCGATCACGTGAAGTGTCAGCCTTGGAGCAAGAGCGGGCACTACTGACTCCAGCTATTTTTCAGGTGTTTAGAAAGAAAGGTCTCTGTTGGACATCGCGCGACGAGGTACTTCAGCGAGTGAAGGAGGACAACAGCGTTGTGATTGCGTATGATGACGTAACCAGCGCTCGCGCAACTGACTGCAACGGGCGGACAACTCTATTAGTTCTGGATGCTACAGATTTCGTGTTCAAGCTTCGCTTTGGTGTGCTGTCGTTTTCGTTTGGTAAAATGAGCCAAAGTGAACGAGATGTGCATCAAAAGCTTCTGGAGCGAGAGTACTTGACGAAAATGTGTCTTCTCCGGGAACTGTTTCATTGCTACATGTGCTTTGCGACTCCTATCGAGCAATCTGAAATTGTAGGTGCTGCGTGCTTGCTCCCTTCCGCTTACAAGCAAGCCTTAAGCGCCGAGGCGTGCGGGTCGATTGAGCCTGTTGTTTTGAATACTGTAATCTGGAATCTAGTATGTGCTCTGGATGTCGCAGTCGCATCAACTAATTTTGCTGCAAAACAGTACTCGGCAATAACAGACACACCAGCATTGCAACAAGGTCGTATGGATCAGCATGCACGGATGACAACGAGGTTGAACATCTGCCTGAAGCAGCGGAATCATCTTGCGCAGATACTGGCTCGTCAGAAGGTCAACATAGTGGCCCGCTTAGAGAGCATGACCGACACAGCAAATTTGCAGTGTACTCGCGGACAAAAGGATGAACTGGAATGGATGCTGCAAGAGGCTTCAGTTGCTGAACAACTACTTAACGGTGAGCTTCGTCGTGTACAAAAGGAACCCCCTCGTGGCTCGCTGTCCGGCCTCGACTTCCGCGTTATCTGCTTGGTATTTGAAGGCCAGTTTGGAAGCTTACCGAAACCGACACTGTCGGTGGACGATGAATTGGAGCTATTGCAAGTTTTCAGTCAACACTTACAGAATAATGCTATATCTTCTTCAGGCTTCGATGGCTCATCGGATAGTAGTGGAAACCTGAAGTTACTTGTCTCGATGAAAGAAGGACGCTGTACAGTGAAGTGGCTATGTCATCGTGCAGCGGAGCTCAGCCACATGATCAGCAATGATAACTATGGTGATGATTTGAAATGTTCTGCAGACGAAGACAGTGAGGTTGTCTCAGCAGAAGCTGTGGTCGCAAGAGCGAGGACGAGACAGTCACTTGCTTACAGTCTGGCGTACATTTACGATTCGTTCATTCTGCTGTTAGAAGAGTGTCGTATCGCAAACACGGCGAGAGACTCTACTTGGACCGAAAAAATGATGAAGCTGCTTGCTGCAGGCGCAAGTCCTGGTGACGATTCGTCTCGTATCGATAAGCCGTATGGATGTGATGAGGTCTTTTTTCGCTTCCTGGCGCGACAGTGCCTCGAGTTGACGGTGAGTTCACTAATGCTGAAAGACTCATCTACCTCAACTAATCTGCGGCACATTTGTATGATTGCAGGACCCTACGCTGGCTTCGTTGGTCATCGATGCTCTCGTCTCGCTTGTGCTGAACACGAAGAAGAGCCCTCTTGTCAGTCAGCTATGCCTCGCTTTGTTGCACCAGACGTTTCCGGCTGCGCCCACTCTATGCCAGTTCGACGCATTCGCTGGAAAGTTTCTTAGAGATCTGCCGCTGAGGTCCCTGTCTAAAGCTGTTGTCTCTCCGGTCAGCGGCCGTGTGTGTTCGTTAGCAAAATACCGGTGCACTTCGATGAAATGGCGTCACATTGCATATCTAGTAGTAGGGGCTTGGGCATTCACTGCGTCAGCATCGTCGGGGTCATTCCTGTTGGCTCAGTTTCTTGAGGAAATGCGCGCTTTGATTGACGCCGCTGCATCTGACAATGGCGAACGGAACGGCCAGAAGAAGAGAACAGCAGACATGGATGAAAGCGAAGACGAATCGGACGAGAATGACTTGGACGAAGGACGCTATCAAGACGAGCTTGCTGTGGTGGCAAATGGGGAGCACGTTGTGCTGAAAAACCTGACAAATGAGTCATTGCCGTTTTTCATTGAGGCGGTTCTACTTTGTGCTATCGCTTCATTGCATCGAGCAGCCCCGAAGAAATCGAGCACACAAGCTCTTGCAGATATGAATCCCTTTATGGACTACTGCAGAGCAATGAATGTTTTTGGAAGTGCATTAAGAGTGTTCGCACAAGCTGAAGCGTGCGGATTCAACTTGCCGTCAAAGACGAACTTGCTCGTGCTGCGGGGAGGTGCATTTGCCATGAGGAGTGTCAGGTCTATTTTGACGAAATGTGTAGCCTGGCGCATCGATCAAAGTGTGAGCGATAGCACTGGCGCGTTGGAACATTTGGTCATTCTGTTTGGTGCTGCTTATGCCATCTCGGTAGCGATGGAGAAGGTGACGCATACCTTCCAGGAGCGTGTTGTCTTGAAAATGCAACGCAATGGACGGAGAAGAGGGTGGTCCAGTGAGTTACTAGCCAAGGTGTACGGTCGGAAATATAATGCACACCGATTGATTTCAAAGACGGAGGCGAAGTTAGTTCCGTTCTTCTCTCACGGCATCCAAGAGCTTCAAGACTTTCTACATGGTCAGAGGTACGTCGCTATCGAGAATGGTTTAGCCGTCCGCACTGATTTGTGTCGTGCTGACCAAGTACTTCTTCTTGTCATGACGTAGCAACGTGAACAATATCAATCTAGAAGCGGCAATGGCTCAGTGGGAAGCAGTAGAAGATATCTGGGGAAACGTCAAGTATCGTGACGTAATGCTAAGTGGTGACAAACTTGTTCGTGCATGCCAGACTCTCCAGACAAACGAGCTTACATCTGCATTGCTTAAGGATTGGCGACCTGCCGTTTTAGCTGACACGGACGATGATGAGACCGATGACGACGATGAGGAAGAGTTGGCTGGCACTCAAGAAGGTGATGAGGAATCGTTGTCCGAGGAGGAAGACGATGGCTTTGTTGTGAGGTCCGGTGTGGCCACGTCAACGAACCAAAGAGCCTTGCTGAGTGATCACAAGAACCTTGCGGTGGGACTTCAAGATAACGGAGACCTCGGATTTCCAACTATAGTTGTCAACTTCAAAAAACAAAAGAAGACGCACAAGTGAGATTTGCTGGGTCTGTCATGACATGGTAAACTACTGTATCGTTCATGTGCTTGTCGCGCTCGAGCTATCCAAGCTTTGATAATTTTTGCTGTTGACGCGAACGGAAAATGTCGTGCGCTGGTCGCTTACTCACCACCCCCGAGGCACCGTCATCGTCACCAAGTCCGCCATTCTTTTCGGCCTCAGCAGCTTGCTGCTGAAGTTGTTGTTGGTGCTGGAGCGCTAGTTGTTGCTGCATTTGCTGTTGCTGCTGCTGCGCCATTTGCTCGATGCGCGAACGGGGAGGAAAATCGACAAGCAGCATTGCGCGGAAGATATGCTCCACATCGGCGATCGGCCCATTCCAGGGCAGGTTTAGTGGAAGCATGCTAGCAAACTCCTTCAAGAACTCAGGCAGTGGAGGGCCTGGTATTTGTCTGCGCAATGAATGAATATACCATTACTGTTACTGACACGAAGAACTGATCATTTGCAAACAAATTACTCCACATGGTCCCGCACCTTTCCATGTCAAAACTGAAGCCACCCCCAAAGCCAGCACTTCCCATTCCTTCGTCATTATCATCAGCGTCATCACGACTGGCTCCGGACGACCCTCCACATGAAGAAGCTCGATACATGTCGAGGAAATTCTGGTCGCAACTCGTCGGTGGTCGCATATTCAAGAAGGAGTACCGGTGTGCTATACTCAGTAAACCTTTCATTTCTACGAAAGGTTCATTCGGAAAAGCTAGTGCACGACGAGCCTCTACTTTCGCCACAGTAGCAAGATCGCCGCCACTTGCTACCATCGTGTGCTCAAACTCCACATATCGGTCCCATATCGGGCGTGATATCTCTGGAGGCATGACAGACAGTACCTTCTCGAATAAAGACCGCATATCTGCAAATATGCGATATCACCCGTTTGTCAGACACTGTCAGTAGTTGCAAGCTGCATGAACCACTTACTATTATCGTCATTCAGATGACCAAGGAACTCCAGATAGCACAGTACGTAGGCAGGCTCTTGAATACATTTCTTCAAACCAAGCTCAAAAATCTTAAGCGCAATGTCTTTTCCGCTTTCAGAGTTATCACTGTAAAACTCCAGCAGAGCTATGCAAGTAAATCACAAAATACAATACATTAGACGCTAAAATTAGAAAATTGTCGCAAAAGCAAAGTAAGCATGGCTTACCAGAGGCCGCGAAAACGTGGTACGTGCAAGCCCCTTCCCGTTCATCTTTGCGTGCTCTCTTAAAAATCGCACGGGCCTCACTTAGCCCCTTCGTGCCGTAAGCACGACGAGCGAAGCGCTGATACGTGACATATGCAAGCGCGGAGACGTGGGCCTCGATCAGCTCTTCGTATATGGCTTTGGCAGCAGCGATGTCTCCGCGTATTTCGTAGTGATCAGCAAATGCAAAATGCAGATAGCTTGAGTCCGGAACAGCCGCAATCGCGCGCTCGAACACACTGACAGCAGCGTCCGGGTCGTTCACTTGGTTCTCGTACGACGCGTACTGATACCACGCCTCTGGGTAAAGCCGTTTCACACTCACAAAAAGCTCGAGTGTGTAGCGCATGCGGGACTTCAGACGCAAAGCGTCCAACCGTTCCGGATTGCTCATCTCCAGTGCAAGAATATTCTGCCAGTTTGCCATATCAGCTGCGTCAGCTCGGGAGCTCGTCGCGGGCACTGCTAGCGCATTAGTATTAACCTGATCGTATAGCTTTGCGCGGTCTCGCAGCACTGCTCTCGCTGCATCAAACTTGGGCCGGAACACTTTGAAGAAGTTTTGCGCCAGAGCTTCATTATTCGGGATCGCGCGTTCAAACTTTTCGTAATCTCTCCAGATAGTCTCCATACCATTAAGCGAGACCATGACCATACGATGATACAATTTTCTCACATTCAAAAAAGCTTGTGGATCCTGTTCTTCCTGCACGAAGGCCAAGTACGTTAGCCAAATGGGTGCAGCGTCAATGGAACCCCCAACTCGTTCAATTGCCAACTCAAAAGCGTCACTCATTAACTCTCTAGCAGTTGCAATAGCCAACGGGTCCTTTGAATCCACAGCTACATCCAGCTTAGCGACCTTAGTAAAGTCCAAATAGAACCGCCAAAGGTCTACGTGGGGACAGCGCAGCTGCATGAGTGACTTCTTGATGATCTCCTGCACACGGCCGTACTGCTTCTCCCGTAATTCATGTGCTGCATAAAGCTTCCACCACCGTCCAGCAGTGGCAAACTGCGCCAAAAACGCCTCATAGTGCTCACGTGCTTCTGCAATTGGCAGCAGCTGCACCTCGTCCATGAGGGCGACCCACGCTTCCGTGTCCCACTCGTTCTCGGACACGGCAGCCACACAGCGCTTAAACTTGGGCGAGTGCTGACGCTGCAATTGGCTCAGATCTGCGTCTTCCTCTTCCTCGTCGGCGTCTTCGTCCATCCACGTTTTCTATAGTAGAGTCAAGGGACGACAACGAATCAGAGACAGAGACCATAGGCCAAGCGAGACCAGAGGTAGATAGAGAGGGAACAGGACGGACATTCTGATCGCTTGACGGTGCCGTCGCGGGCGCCATGACGATGGGCTCGTCTTCCTCGGAGCTGTCGGACGCCATCGACTCTCGTGGCGGCCACTTGACTTTAAATTCGGGATCGTCGGGACACGCGATTGGTTGAAAAGCAGGTCAAAAACGTCACACATGACACTTTTGACGGGACTTGAGATGGAGGGAGGGCGTGAAAAACAACGAATCAAAGGCGCCGAAGGACGGCAAGTGAACTTCGAATGCAAAAACACATTAAATGATGTTTCGATGCTTTTTTTCGGGCTCGAGTTGCCTCTTTCTCTGTTTTTTGGACGGGCCTAGTTGGGTGGAGATCTAGCGAGACACGAGCGAAACACGAGAGGATTGCGACTGTTTTCGTGAATGCGAAACAAAGAGTCGAGTGCCGTGAAGAGTTAGCGCGCACAGTAACGTTTAACATTCTAGAACAATGTGCGAGTGCGTGCAAGCTCGTGTTTGAGGTCTTGTTCGCACGTACTCGACCGACTTGGCTGGAGACGTTGTAGGCCAGAGCAGGTGACTCTCTGGTAGTGCTAGTACGGCACTTGTGTTGTAGATCGCCTCACAGCTGTCGTGGAACTTGTTTGTTTACTATTAGGCAGACTACCATTTGGGCGGTTGTTCACTTGTTCACAAGACGATTCTTGAAAGGACTGTAGATGCACGTTGGTGGTAGTGATGATGAACGTGAGGTATATTAGGGTACGATCTCCGACCTGAGATATCCAAGATGCCCGTCGTACCTTTGTGTCGGACAGACTTGAAGCGTTGATACTTTATTTGAGGTGTGCCCGTTTGTTTATTTGTGATGAGGTTACTGCTCATGCAAATTCAAGTGACTTGTCAACGCGTTGCCTCAATGGAAGTACCTTAATTCATTATTCAGTGATTTGTCAACACACCTGCCTACACATGAGACACCAGCTAGCTCGGATAACCATCAACAGCACTGATGCTACTGGCGGCGGAGGCCGAGCGGGTGTCATTCTGATACACTAAGCAGCAAGAGGCATAGATACCACTTGCTAATTCAATCGATTTGGAGCTGCAGCTGTTGCATACACAAGTGTAGTATCTGTACTAGCACCATCCGATGTCGAACTTCCGACTCAATATGCGAGCAAGCAACACCAGCATAAACCAGAGCGACGGACCTAAAAAGGCTGCGCGAGAAAACTGCTCAAAGAGCAGGGCATGATAGAGTTCCGCTGAGTCAGCTGAGCTCAGCGAATGGCACGCTATGAGCGCAAATGCGCGATCTGAAATGCATCAACACTCGTAGTCGTCAAGCTAAGAGTAAACACGGAGAAGCATGCGCATCTTCAGACCTGGTCCACGACATGATCATGCTCATAAGCACTCAACCTATTTACCCTTGACAAGGTAGTGGCACAGACACACGTTGGTAGACAGAGCGCCTCAATACTTGCAGTAAATTGCAGGGCCAAGTGCTACAAAAGCTCGAAATGCTCCGGTACTCGAGAACACCCGATAACTTGTGCTACTGTTTCGTCTTGATCAGCAAGACGAACCCTCTACTGATGCTCCGGAATGACCAACGAAATCGACATGGCAGACCAATCGATGATGTCCACATCAAAGCACATGCATAGCACACCACTCAAGCTACAACATACATACGGTGCGACCGTTAGACCACGGGGTGGGAGTTGTCAACCTACAATCTGTTGATGAACCAATTGACAATTTGTCCATCAAGGATCGGAATCGTCGCAGAAAAAGGTGAGGCCGGCCACTAAATGGCGTAAACACTGACGAGCATGGTCAGGCTGAAGCCAGCGACGGTCGCAAACAAACGACGTTGTGTGCATGCAGTGACACCTTCATTCTTGTGCCGATCGAGGCAAAAGGAACCGATCGGTCAATCGATCGAGGTCAGATAGATAGAGAGTTGGCAAAAAAAGTCTCTGATGTCAAGCCAGCGCGGAGGACCAAGAGCATTTTCCGTGCCAAAGTTGGAATCCTGACGGAATGTGGATATCTCCTTGGGGCACTTGGAAGCCAACTCCTCTGATGAATAACAAGTGCCCGCATGTGCATGTCTTGATGGCACCTAGTTGGTCAGAAAACGGGTCACTGATGTAGGGAGGCAGAGAAGTATCGATAGGTAGCCCGCCCAGAGCCAGCAGGTGTAGAGCAGCTGCTGCAACATGGACGTATCGATGCGAGTGGGAAGAGTTTGCACAGATCGAGTCGGACGACCGTCCCACCTCCAACGGTGATGCACACACACCTCGTTGGGACATCACGTTGGATTCGACCATGAAGGTGTCTCACTACCACACTAGAAGGAGGAGGTGACGTCAAAGACCAAGTCCGAAAGTCAGTGGCCATTTTCTCATATTCGCAACGTTCATGAGCTCGACATCCATGCTCCAGATGAAGCAGCCGATATTCTGAAAGTGACTTCGTGCCAGTGACAGCGGCCGTTACTCTGTTCGGAAAAGGGTTAAGCTGCAGAGTAATGCCTTCAGCGACACCAAGAACTGACGAGTTTGTGCTCGCATAACATACAGCGACATGACGCGACGTATGCCGGCATTGGAGACCTGCGCTAGCTCGATCAACGGTGACGAATTCAAACTTTTGACAAAAGCGAAGCTGCGGTAGAGATCGAGTACGAGTCAACGACGCGAGAAGACAACAAACGCTGACTTTCCACTTCTCGACGCTCGTTTGAGATGGAACGACGCATTGAATGGTGTGTGTTCGCGAGCAAAAACAGTCGAGAGATTGAGAGAAAGGCTTGGAAACGACTGACGAGATAGCCAGTCTTCCTTTAGTGGTGGCGTAAACCTCGAGCGACAGAGTCGTTGATAAAAGCCTCGAGCGGACCAGACGCTGCAAGCACAACGCTGATCGGTGGCCACGTATCTTCCTCAAGGCTCTTCATGATAAACATACGAGTGCATTAGAAATGGTGTATCGACAACAATGACCTCGTGGAGGTGGTCGAGTAGCTCACGAGGTGTCTAAAGCCCCGTCACGCCGTTTACCCGATGCCCTCTGGCTATGATTAGACTGGAACACGGATACGATCTCACGCAGAAGCTTGTTCATTTGATTCGACGCTTTTGCGTCTATTGGCCAAATACGTGCTCGCTCTGTCAAACCACTTTTTGCTTGTAAGCGACCTGTCATTCCAAGAACCAGGTGATAACCCCAATAATGTAAGCAAATGCAAAGCCGTTCAAAGTAGACCACCACCTTGCTACGCACCATGCGATCAGGTCTTTTGCGTCCAAGCAATCCAGAATACGACACCGCGCCGCTTCGTCAAGGCATCGCCAGCTCAGCGCTGCAACTCAAACGTGAATAATGTCAAACCATTTGCATCTCAAAGAAAAATCCTTCTGTCTGTCCTTACCCTGTAGTTCCCAGCAAAGATCTTCCACATGCTCGCCCACTAGGTGTTTCTCCCTGGCAATGTTTTCCTTGGCTTCCTCGCGTTGCTCAAGCTGCGTCTGCAGCTCTTCGATCTGATGCCGCAGCAACTCGATCGTCTGTGCTTCCGTCTGCACCTGCGTCTCGAGTCCGTCGTACTCGCTTTCACGCTGCAAGAGCTCCTGCTGCCTCGTCAGCCGTGCTTGAAGTGCCATTTGCGTTTTCTCTGCCTCCGACACTAGCAGTATCTCCTGCTTGAGCTCCACGTGGTACGCCAATTGCTTGGTGTTGACCCACGAGAAGGAATTGTCCCACAATAAGAGCACCATGGCAGGACCGGTGAGAGCTAATTTGCCTTCTACGTGCTGCTTCTGACTCTCGTAGCGTCGCGGCTCCAACAGTTGAATCAAACTCCCGTCGGCACAGATCATCTGCACGCCAAATGTCACGTCGTACGTTCTGGTACGGAACGAATAGAGCAATTGTCCCTTGCGTGCGTCCAGCTTGATAGGGAGCTGAAAATTGCCCGAAGCGGCAATGGGCACCTGCGAGCTCTTCCACTGCAGCTCATCGACAATGGGCGACTCGCTGCTGCTGCTGCAGCTATTGTACACGTGCCGACTGGAGCTGGGGCCGTCGATAGTCGACAAGAGCTGCTTCCACGACGCACGCGAGCGCAAGCGCTTGTCCCGCAGCAGTCGCTCTTCTTCGAGCTGCTGCTTGGCGTGCACGCGCATGGTACGTCGCTCTTTGGCTCGCCGCGTCATCAGGGATCGGTGATTTGGGATCGGTCGGTTCGTATTGAAAAACGAACTGGCAGGTTCGAGCGATTGTGGTTTTGTGCCACGTCTTCTACTCGTGGCGAATGACTCACGAAGAGAATGAGGCAATAGATAGGCGGTTTGACGTGTCGCCCTGTGTTGACATTCGTAGCAGTAGCACGCAATAACAGAAAGACGACTGATTGAGTCGCGAGCGTTTGGTTGAGATTGATAGGGAGTAGTAGTACATATTTTTCAACGCAGTTGTGCGCTTGTACACGCTACATGCCACCAAAGTTCCTGTGAACTATCCCTGTACGCAACCGCATTGCGTCGTTTCTTAATGACGTACAGCCGAGCGGTGGTCATCGATGCAACGATATGGATAGAAGCCGTACGAAAGCATAAAATCATCACGACTTGTCGTAACTCCTATCCTGACTGTCGACAAGTACCGTGCTCTGACGTTTCAAGCGCCATCCGTAACAAGCGACCTTATCCATGTCATAAAGACATGAGGTGTGCGTTTTGTCTCGGCAATATTGTTTGGATAGTATGTGCGTCTGATTTGTCTGTTTACCAACCCCTGTGGCCGAGTGGTACACCACTGGTACAGGGACCGGGAGGTGACTCGATCGATACCGATGGGGGTTCGATCACAGTGCGCCGGAGATACACTAATAATGTGGACAAGCTACCACCAATGAATGGCCGGTGTCTGCCGGATGCCCTACAAGCCGTAAAGCCCCATAGTGTCATGAGGGGTGTGGGTCCTGTAAGGAGTTCAAACTGAGTCAGAGTAATCGCAGTTCACCCCAGGGTGATCTGAAGGACCGCGCGGCATAAATCTCTGATTTGTCAGGTAATAATCGTAAAGTCATACATAAGCACGCAATTTATGGCTGACACAAATAGAGTCGTTTGACGTTCGCACACCACGTCACAGAGAAATCGAGAGACAGGACCGCGTCTATATTGACTTCTGGTCGTTGCCAAATGTCGAATATTTCGTTAGCCTGGTTATCAACTGGTCCGTCGTGCCAGTCCGGTAGTCGAATGAGGCTTGTCACCTCGGGAGACGGCGTTATGGCTGTCTGGAGATTGAGATTACGCGTAACATCAGATGTGCGCCTTGTCATGTTTAGTATGGCAGCAGAGGTGTAATGGTGTTATCTGAGCATTCGTCATATTTGCGAGTTCGAAGGGTGAAGCTATCAGTGAGTGTGCACAATGTTGCATCCCGTACTTATCTTTATGTGTCTGTCACGAACGGGTTAGGTGTACGTGACTTGTACTAAGTGCGCTCTAGCCAGTCCCCCCTCAAGTGTACATCGGCGTGTCCGACGTCACTCTTGGCTAGGTCAAAATTGTGACACACGCACCTGATTGACTCAAAATCTATCAGAGGTGAATGTGATTACATTAGCAAATGATGGACGCTCATAAAACAAAGACTAATCGCGTTGCTTGAGTATATTGAATCGAATTATGCACACATTAGCAGGATCATACTCATTCTTCAGTGACTCCTGTTGTATAGTGTTTTGCGAATGGATTCAGTTCTATAAATCGGATGACTGATTATAAGGGCGAGCTCCAGAGCTTGCTCCCCTATCTTACTTATGTATATATCATCAGAGGGGCAAGGCTATTCCGTACTTTGGATTTTGCTATTACGTACTGCAAATACCGTTAAACGTTTTTACGAACAGCTGATTAGCTCAAAAGTGAAATTTTACCGGTATTTTGCGATGTAGTGAAGGTCAGAGGTGCGAAGATGAAAGAGCTTCCATTGACTGGATTTAGTGCTGCGACTTACGGACGGGTTGAACATCTCCAACTGGAAGATTACCAATTCCAAATCTATCTCTGAGCTCCAAGTGTTGCTGACTCGTCTAGCTAAACCTAATGTGACGGCACCTGCTCACGATAGTTTACCAAAGCTAGTGTTTTAGCACGCAAGCGAGCTGCTACTTCCTGGATGCAACTCAGATTGATCATGCAGCAACTTCAGTCAATGTACTGGCATACATCATTGTATAACTTGACTCGATGTTGGCGCATGCTTATTCTGGCCATCACCTTCGGCATCGCGATTGTCAACGCCGACCACACAACGTACCAAGGGCTGAACTCAGCCGTGCATATCATTTTTATGACAACACTGTGTCAAGGATACGTGACGTACGTTGGTTGTCTGCCCTTCACCCTGCGGTAACGAGCCGTCTGCTACCGCGAGTGCGACGCGCAGACGTGCAATCGAACAAAGGATCCTTCGTTTAGGGTACCGCGAAACTCACGCACACTAGTACGTGCAGAGGAAGCTAATCTACTCAAACAGCTATTTTGAGCAAAGGCAAAAAAGTGAACTGCATTAAATTTAGTTAAGCTATCAATATCACTTCATTATTCATCAAACTATATCAATCTACATTGTCGCGCGACGACAACCTGCTCACCACTCATTACGCGCGTCTAGTAGCGATTGGTAGTAACCTTGGCTGATATGTCTTTTATCAACGAATCTTTGCTTTGAGCAGCGCATGAATACTATCCTTCAAGGGGATAACATTCCTTCAATGTTTTCCATCTCGGATAATATTGGTATAATATTGTCACACTAGACAATATTCCAATTGACACCGTTTGGTGTCAATATCATGGAACGGGCTACCCCGTTACACCAACCACCCCCTTAACCATCAATAACCCGTTGATTGGATTAGAAATGATTTGTACAGGGTGAGACCCGTTGGATCACTATGGGAAAGGGGGAACTTGTTGGTCAAATTCCATTCATTTGCCGATCCAACGCGTGGTTTCAAAATTTAGTGAGTTGCTACTGTAGCAACAAGAAAAGCGGTTGCACGCATGCGTGCAGCCGAAGAGAGTACTTCTCTTGCTGCAGCAGCGGGTGATCATCATGTCCGAGATAGTTGGACCGAGCGATTCGTCTGTCGAAATTTCGTCTCACGCAAGCTCGTCTGACAATAGGTTGGGTGGTTATGGTGGCGACGCATCGATGCGTCACCACGATTGAAGCAACTCTGAGAATCGGGCTGTTACTGAGTCAGTGCTCATGCTGACACCACTCAAGAGGCCAGGTACCGCAATGTCCTGCGCCATGCTCCCTATGTGAATCTCCTTGGATGCCGTCATCCAAGGAGTTAGACTGAGTGGTCGGTATGACCACTAAACGGGATCGAATCCCGTTGTTCGACCGTAGGAGGATCTGTCCCCCTAATTTCAGCAAGGAAACTATTCGTGCTAGTTAGAATTTTTATCCTTTTATTAAAAACGGTGGTACACTGGCAACCGTGGCGGAGACGTTAATGCCTTGGTGCAGGGATGGAATGCTTTAATCCATAACATCGAGTGCATTGGCCATGAGGCCAGGTTTGAAAATCGTAACCCAGTTAGTGTACAATGTAAGTTGCACCACCTATCAAGAGAGGCAGCTCTACCCTGTCTTTCATGGGGTGATTCGCGTCTAAGTTGTCTGGAAAACTCGAATTTTGTCCCTAGGGAGGCCTCTTTACCTAGCGATCCCTACTGGAGGGCGCGAATCTCCGGTAAGATGGCCGAAGGGATTGACACTTTGCAATCCCTGTACTCGCGTAAGTGGAGTTCGTTTTCTGACGGCCCTTATTCGAACGCAGCGGGTCTCTTTTTATCGCTCGACGAGACTTGGGACATCAACAATCAGCTAGACGCGAGCCTCCCAGCTGTCCCACGCCAATGGATAGCCACGCCAGCGGACGAGGAAACTCGTCCGGACGCCATTCACATCACGGTGGTTTGAACAACGCTCCACTAGGAAGCGTTGACCACCGATTGAGTCCACCAAAAGATGTGGTTGTGACGAAAACATTTGATCCGGCTCGAAGGTCGGATCATCTTGATGTTCAGGAGCGGAACCGCGTAACGGAACAGCTGCAAGATGACCTGGCTCATGAACGGAGTCGGCGTTTTGAGCTCCATGATCTTGTAAAGGACAATTACAATTCTTCAGCGCACGATCGCTGAGAGATCGTGCCGCTTTTGCGTTTGCGCAACTTGAGAACGAACGTTCGACTCGTTCTCTTCGTGATGAGTTGGCTGTAGCTCGTCGAGACATCGCTGAACTGCGTGAAATGGTCGCTTCGCTAGTCGACCAGACTGGCTCGTTATAATGGGACCACTCGAAGGTGGTCTTGTCGCTCGACTGTGGAGGTGTTCTTCGCATCTCGAAACGGGCTCGTACTGATAGTACGGGCGGAGACGACCAACGTATAACGTAGAATGTGTGCGCGTCTTACGGGGCAGTTTAATCGTGTATGCGTCGCCCATTTGGCGCAATGCACGAAATGGACCGATGTACCTGGGGAGTAATTTACTGCTGCCCACGTTTGTCACTGCGTGTTTCGGTAAGTTTACTGTAGACAGTAAAACTGGGTATCCTTCATCAAATGAAAGAACACTTGCTCTTCCGTGTTTGTCTGCGTTTCTCTTCTGTCCGTCTAGTGCATCTGCAATAGAGTCTTGATGAAGCGGACAACCGCTTCGCGAGTCAGTAGAAAGTTCTCTGCTTATTCATCCTTGTCAACAGCAGTGCGCTTCGTGTGCACTGCTGAAAGAACGTTGTCTTCACCAGTGAGGGTTTAGTCGTCCTCCCTTTGGCGGTCATTGGCGATGCTGAATATGCCAGCATCGTCGTCATCGTCATCATCGACATCGATATCATCGACATCAGCATCCATCACGTCGACACCATTGTTGACGGGTGATGAGCAAGAACAAGATCGGTTTTTGTTCGAGCAATTCCACCCCCCCCTTAAACTAGAGTCACACTCTAAGAAGGCGGGTAAACGTGGATGTCGACCCGTGCACCGAGTTGTAGATGGCGAGTTCCGCCATCGGCAAGAACTCACTCCAGCACGTAAACGAGTGGACATACCCTCGAAGTATCTCTTCGAGAACGCGGTTGACGCGTTCCGTCTGACCATCTGTTTCGGGATGGTCAGAAGTTGACATCGTCAAACGTGTTCCAAGTGAACGGAATACGGATTGCCAGAACTCCGCTGTGAAGCGGGGGTCTCTGTCAGACACGAGTGTACGAGGTAACCAATGAATTCGGAAGATAGTATCGATGAAGACACGCGCTCAGGCCTGGGCTGTGATTGACTCTGGTACAGCAACAAGATTTACCATCTTGCTGAACCGATCAACGATCACAGAATACCAGTATTCTTGCGAACGTCTTTGGGATACCCAAAGACGAATTCCATCGATACGGACTGCCAACACTCTGCCGGAATCGGAAGAGGCTGCAAGGGTGCGCGGGATGAAAAAAAAGGCTTCACCCGTTGACAAACTTCGCAAGCGCGAATGTATCTCCGCACAAACTTATACTAGCGAGGACAGTAGAAGTCACGACTCACCATGAGGTAAATCGTTTCTCTACCACGATGTCCGCTTATTGTGGCATCGTGACACTCATATATGGTGAGCAATCGCAAATTATTATGAGCCGGAACGAAGACACGAGGTGTGTCGCCGTTGACTGCTGTATAGTACAGCAGTCCAACACGTACATAACACAGTTCGGTTGAAGAGCGGTATTGAGACGACAAGATTTTCAAAGCTTGACTACACGGATTACATACGCAATCCATCAACCGCAGAAGAGACTCAAATTCTGTGTATGCTTTTCGCACGCCATCGAGCAGATTCGAAGACAGAACACTCACTGTTAGTGTTGCGACAGAGGGATCACCCCTACTGTTGGGTTGAGCAGTCGGCTCGAAATCGGGCCGACGCGAAAGAGCACCAGCGACGACATTAAGTCTTCCTGGTTTATACTCGACGGAGAAGTTGTACTCCGCGAAGAAAGACAGCCATCTCGCCATTCGTTGCAAGAGGTGTGGACTGTTAACGGCCGTGAATAACGACGCATGGTCGGTTTAAACGATGAAGGGACTATCTCCTAAAAGATATACCCGAAACTTGGCCAGTGCATATTTCATGGCAAGGATTTCCTTGTCATATATCGGATAATTTTGCTCAGCTGCTTGCAGCTGACGCAATTCTTAACAGACGAAGCGCTCAACTCCGTATGAGTCGTACTGCATTAACGCGCAGCCGAATACAAAATCGCTGGCGTCACAGACCACATGAAATGGTCTGTCCGGATCTGCAATCGCCAACGCAGGCGATTTCACCAAGCTTTTCTTAAAACCTTCGAAGGAGTGCTGTCACTCAGCACTCCATGACCAACTCTCGTTCTTTTTAAGCAAACGAGAGAGATGTACGTTCATCTCGGCGTAATTGCATGAATACTTGTGCAAGTACACCGCTAAGCCAAGCAACTTTCGAAGTCCTTTGACATCAACCGGCACAGGCCATTCGGTGATCGCCTTGATCTTTTCCAAATCAGGGCGTACACCGTTTTTTCCCACGATGCAGCCAAGAAAAGGTGTTTCGTTCGCTGCGAATATGCACTTGTTGAGGTTCGCGAACAATTAACACTTTCGCATAAGTGAAAGAACCTTCCGGACGTGGACTCTATGAACCCCCACGTCCGTCTTTCCATCCATAGCTCGACTATGGACGAAGACAACGTCAAAGCAACTCGGTGCAAACTCGCGCACCGATCGCAACAGGTTCGTAACACATCTGTTAAATGTTGCAGGGGCGTTACTTAGCCTCTGTGGCATCACTAGCCACTCCCAAAGCATACCACTGAGATTCCTAACTGCTGTGTACGGGATGTCCCGCTCACGCATGAGGATCTGATTGAAGCCATCCGTCCGATCCAGTGACGAAAAGATGGTAATCTTTTCCATACCATCTATGATGACATCCTTTCTTGGGATCGGCGTTTGAGCCGTTACCGTTGCAGCATTCAATTTGTTGAGCGCGTTCACTATCGGCCACCATCCTGTGGTCTTGCGCACACAGAAGGTCAGAGAGCTGTGTGGGGATGTTGTTTCCCTCACATGACCAGCCGCTAAACGAGCGGCAAAGAAATTGTCGATCGCTGTGACTTGCTCACGAGGCAGTGGGCACTGCTTCATGACACAGTATTTCGAACAGGGCTTCAGTTCGATCTCATGTCGAGTGACTTTGTCTTTGGGCAGCTTGCATGGCACGGATTCCGGGAAAACATCCCTGAGTTCAACCAAATCCTTATACAAAGCGTTTGTCTTAATAGACTCCCAAGATTGAGACGCGTATCGCTCAATCCAAGTCTTCTCATCGAGGGCACTCTCTTTCATCGATGAGCTACTGAGAACCCGTTTGTTCTCAGCAAACACTTGTGCCGACCTAATATCGGCGACGTACTCGTCCTCTGTGACGAGTATGTAGATATGCTTGATCTTGTCAATACGCAGATCTCGAAAGATTTTTTTAGATTCTAGCGTTGGCAACTTGATTGACTCCGAAGCTGACTTCGGGGCCGTCACCAGATCAAGTGCATAAGCGCCTACACTTGATCAGTCATTCATCAAGACATTCAATGTCTCGGTGCTTTCCTTTGAAAACACATCCGCAGGTGATTGGGGATCCACACCCACAACGTAACTCTGTCAGGAGTTATCACTCTCAGGAACGCTACACTTTCTTCAAAATACGTGTACTTACTGTGGGTGTACTACCACAGTCATGCCCTCTTCGATCGAATCTCTTTCGGTCGATCGGGCTTGCTCTACGATCGACCCTTTGTTGGTTGATCTTACTTCAGCGTGTTGTTAATCCTAAACAACATTAATATCTCTTCTCGGATGCACCCTTCTTGGTGTGCATCCGTGTTCCAGTCCACTCGATCTCTTCGAGTGGTGAACCTTCGGCGCAGCCTGTGTCTCTACACAGGTACCGGAAGCTGATTCCACAGTGCAGTGGCCATCTACACTGTGATCTTGTGCAGTCGTTCTTACAACCGCACCACAAGTGAGACCTTTGCACTCACTCGTAGTACATCCATACGCTTGTGGACGCTCCAAGACGTTCATCAGATTGCCATCCGATGAACAAACTGCAGGCATCTTCACGGATAGATGCTGTTAGCTAATCTATGACTCGTCTCTTCTAAGTTGTGGCAGACCAAGGATAATGTAAAATTTGTCATCCAGATCCAGTACGATGAAGACATCATCGCATTGCTTTCCTTCTAGCGTGTAGTGGATTCCCACTACACGTTTGTTCACTGTTACGGATGCGCCTGTTTCAAGGCACACTGTCCTCCTCGTTGTAGGGATCTCTCGCTCAACATCGTATAGTCTGCGATCCTCTAGCGAATGGTGTCGAATAAAACTGTTCGACGCACCGCAGTCAATTAGGGCGCGAAGTGACATTCAGCTTTTCACTTCGATCTTCAAAGTTATGAGAGACACCTGATCACTAGAGGCAGTAGCACACATCGACTGTGTGTTGGGAGCCATCTTCGTCAAGCGTCCTGTACATTATCTAGACGTTGCTGTATCATCAGGGTGCTCCGCCCCTACTGACTCTGACCGTTTTTGGTGGTCCAAGGTAGCGCCTTGGACATTTGTTTGGCCAACGGCGGTCATCACGTCCTTTATTTGGACGTGATGCAGTGCTCGGGACACTACACTCATGATCGTAGTGCCCAATCATCTGAAAGCGATGGCATCTTGCCGTTTGCTTGTGAATCAGAGAGCGAAAGTTCTTGCTCTCGATTAACAGAGGTTCGTAGGCTCAGGACCTCCTGTTTACTGTCGCATCTTCGGACGGTAGTTTGACGAGTTAGTTTAACACTGTCTCAGGCTGAAGTCTTCTTGTTCCACATACGCTATCGCTTTTTCCGGCGTGTGGAAGTCCTCTTGGAGCATGTGGGTCTTCACCGGCCCATCTACAAGGCCGTAGATGAACACGTTGATGAGCGTATGCTCATCAACAGGGTTTTTGTAACGCTTATTGCAAGGTAGCGGAGGTGCTGTGCGTAAGCGTCCACATCACGCTTACCCTGCTTTAGCCTCAAGAGTGCAGAGCGTGCTCTGAAATCGGCTCTTGGCGGATCAAACGTCTCTTTGAGTCGAGACTTTAGGATCTCCAACAACTCGAACACGTTTGGGTCGTGAAGCTTGATCCATAGGCCCAAGTCTTTGCTCGTCCCGTCAAATTTGACAGGGCGAAGGTGACTTGCATCTCGTAACCCTCGATGTGACGGGCTCTGATGGCATCGTCTAACTCGACGAACCATCTCAAAAGGGAATCTTCGTTGGTTCCCTGTACCTTGAGATATCAATCTTCAAGGTTTCGGGTCGACACAGGTGCGTCGGCCCGCCCATCGACTGATGAGAGCCTTGCAGTTGTAGCAAGGCTATTTTCTGTCTTTCGACGACAAGTCCCCCTTGTAGGAACTAGTTAATAGCATGATGTTGCTGGACTCTGTATAGAGAATCCAACATGCCACTGATGCGGGTTCGCCCATGAGAACACTCATGCGACCTACTACCTCCCAATTTGAGTCTCTTAGATGGGAGAAGCCTATACATGTGACGTGAAAGCTGTCGTATTCTACGTTCAACATGTTCATGTTATACGGACCCCTATGTAGTCGTTAGACAGACTACGAAGTGCTACCAGGTGTAACGAGGCAAACTTTGTCTGGGGTGTGCAAAACTTCACGTACAATAATACGTGAAGAGGAAGCTAATCTACTCAAACAGCTATTTTGAGCAAAGGCAAAAAGAGAACTCTATTCAATACAGCTAAGCTATCAATATCACTTCATTATTCATCAAACTATATCAATCTACATTGTCGCGCGACGACAACCTGCTCACCACTCATTACGCGCGTCTAGTAGCGATTGGTAGTAACCTTGGTTGATATGTCTTTTATCAACGAATCTCTGCTTTGAGCAGCGCATGAATACTATCCTTTAAGGGGATAATATTCCTTCAATGTTTTCCATCTCGGATAATATTGGCAGGGAATTGCCACGCCAGATTTTGTCCATATTGACACCGTTTAATGTCAATATCATGGAACGGGCTACCTCGTTACGGAAAAAACTGTCTGGCACTTCCTTGGCATCTCGTTCGTCAAGATACCCAACGTCTTTAATAGCAGTCTCCTCTTCACCATTGTCTTCTGCCCTCTCCTCGGCATCCGAACCTTCAGCACGGCTGTTCTACTGGCTCATCATATCCCTCTCCATGCTCATGCAGACGATCCTGTGCCAGCAGTTTGTCTACTAGCTGTCCAGTGGAGAAGTCGTTGCCGTAATGGGCGTCCTCATCAACGTCATGGTTCTGCTATCTGCTAGTTTTAACCCGCCTGCTGCTACCATCCCGGACCATTACCGATGGCTATTTGACGTCACTTCACAGCACTATTTACTCTCGATCCTCGTCTAGCTTGTGTTAGGCAACCGTCCTAGAGATCCGGTAAATGATGAGGAGACGAGGGGAACATTAACGTGCAAATAGAATTCGCGTGTTGACCCCTACGGAATGCACCGCTTTCAGTGGGTAGCACGACGGTTAAGCACTACCTGAACTACACCATCAACATCATCACAGCGACATGTTGATAGAATTTTGCTACATTTTGGTCTTATTTGCGGGTGGTCGTTATCAAGATCAAGCTTTCCCCTCCACCATAAATCTTCTCACAGATTTTGTCATGAAATCATTGACATGGGTATCTCCATTTTTGCGGCTGAATGTTTGGCTGGAGGGGCCAGTAGACACTTGTATCTGCTAATCGGTAATCTCATTGTAGACGGAATGTCGCCTTGTACAGTATGCTCCAGGTCAGCGCGCGTACTGCCTGTACCGTTTGTCAGCATTTTGAACTGATGGACGATAACAAATGAATGTGGTGTGGTCAGCTACACTATGCGAGGCTTAAAAACCAAGTGTAAAGGGTGACATACAGGGAACTGAGTCAGTGATTGGAAGCTCTTTTATCTTCACACCTCTGACCTTCTTTATGTGGCAAAATTCTGATTAAATTTAACCATTAAGCTAATTAGCTGCTCGTAAAAACGTTTGAAATCATTTGCAGTACGGAATAGCAAAATTTAAAGTACGGACTAGCCTCGCCCATCGGAGTGATTTAAGTTGGATCAGTTACTGTCGAGAAAACAGTTGCCGATACACAGAGAATCTGTCGTTTTTACAGTGAAGTGAAGCTTGAGTTGTGCGGCACATCATTGAATTTGTTTGGATGCGATAAAGTCGTTAGTACTTGATCCGGGTTTAACAAAACAACGTGAAGTCTACGCAAGATCGCTACTAGTATCAAATTATATCTAGCGTATTTTGGCGTAACAACTGCGTAGAGTGATGGATGCAGTTGACAACGTGGGCAAGAACACGCGAGCGAATATATGAAGCTTATGTGTGATGTCGGTGCAATGTAAGGTGGCACTTTGCGCACGCTGAAAGGTCGAGTAGATAGTCCAAGCAAACGAAATTAGCAAATATAGTACAGATGTAAAGTTTAACCCACACAGATGCAATTCTACAGTACATCGCATGATCCTACAGTCAATACCTGGAAGAAGTCTCTAACTATAGTAGCAATGCTGGCTCAGTCTCGATACCTGTTGCGTCAGACTTACGAAGATAGGACAACCTCCCCATCCCCAGTAGATCATGAGTGCACTGTGCTACCAAAGGTGATCGAAGTGTCATGCTTAAAAGCTTCTGGTCAAATTAAGTGGCATATTTGAAATCTTTGGAAGTTGCTCGATGCGAAAAGAAGCGTACGTGATTGTTGTTTGTGCGGAACGCAGATGCCGAGTACAAGTGCAAACCGCCAAATTGTTGCGTTTCATCACTTTTGAGTTGCATTTAAGTCAACACGTTGGATCAAATTGTGGAACATTACATTTGACTAACAACGACAACCCCATTCAACACTCTTGGTTTGCACCATGCTGCATCGACCAGTAGACGACGACTGTAACGGGGTGAATCGTTACATAACAATTTATAAGAAATTGTTATTTGAATATAACTAAAAGAGCTATGTTCTCAAAATACTGTCGTAAGGACAAACATTCTGCAGCACTTACGAGTAGTTCCTAATTGGTTGATGTAGGTCATTATATCAACCAACAAAGACGCGCCACGACAGACGAACGCAATGAGTGGTGAGCAGATAGTTGATATGCACATTTGTATTCAGACATAGTTAGATGAAGATAAATAGTGATTTATTGCAGACATTAACTATTATAAATACAGTTCTACTTTTTACTTTAACCAAGTACTCGCTTCTTCTTACCGTCTTCCTCTGCACGTACGAGTGTACGTGAAGTTCCGAGGCACCGCCTTATTCTGTCATCGGAATAAGTAGCTTGTACTGTCACCAGTACAAGCTTCAGGGTGCCCCGTTACACATGGTAGCACTTCGTAGTCCGTCCAAGGACCGCGTTCACATCCAACATGAATATGTTGGATGATGAAGATGACCAAAGCTTTCACGCTACGCGTGACGGCTACTCCCATTTGAGCGATGTCGAATGGGATGCGGTTGAACGAATGGGTTCAACCATGGGCATCCATGCTGTTAGCGTCATGCTAGAGGCTCTCAATAGAGATGCCCAACATGCTACTATCGCCAAGTTCATTCAAAATGAACTTGACGCTGAACGCGAGAAAGTAGCCTTGCTTCACCAACAAGGCTCTCAACAAGCAGAGTTGTTGAGAGAACAAGGTGCTCAACAGTTTGAACTGTTGAGACAGCAGCAGGCTGCTGCTGGTGGGTCGATGCACTCGCGTCGACCCGAGACCTTGAAGTGTGACATCTCCAAGTACAGGGGAGTCGAAGAAGGCTCCCTATTGAGATGGTTCGTCGAATTGGATGACGCCATAAGGGCGCGTCGCATCGACGACGGGGATATGCAAGTTGCATTTGCCCAGTCAAATCTGGCAGGACGTGCCAAGACTTGGGCTTTGGGACTCAAGTTGCACGACCCACATGCGTTCGGGTCGTTAAAAGTCTTCAAGTCGCGGCTCAGACAAACGTTTGAACCGCCTAGAGCT